>CAKNYM010041674.1:0-57510 GCA_932195095.1 Andricus curvator
GCAGGTCATAACGATGAAGCTTTAACAGAGTATTAGCCCGCGAAGCGTGCACTAGCGAGGACACGAAGTGTGAAAACCTAGACGACAAATGTGTCCGAGCGCGCAGCGCGAGGTGAATACATTATCGAGCGCGAAGCGCAAGATGAATACCCAATCGAGCGCGAAGCGCGAGATCCAACAGGTGCGCGCCCTAGGCGCGCTGAAACTTGCGAGCGAAGCGAGCCGCGCGCGAAGCGCGCTATGAGAATGTGCCCGCGAAGCGGGCGGATTTTTTATCTTGGAACTCAAACTTTTTCTACAACTTTTTGAAAATCGTACAAAAGTAAAAGAAATTAGCTTCAAATTGTCTTCAAATTGTCTTCAAATTGAATTATTTACACACCTTATCGATTTAACCTTGCTTCATTTACGCCTCGTGTCAAGAATCATCGAAAATATCTCTGATGGAAACATTTTTAGAAAAAAGTACAAAAAACTAAAACCATTTTTACAGCAATTTACAAATAAATACAATAAATCACAACAAAAAATACAGGAAAGTACAAATTTTTTCTATTATTGAGACGAATTTTGTACTTTTCATTATTTTTTGCACATGGTTGTATTTTATTGTAGTTTTAATCTTCTACAAGAATTTACAAAAAATTACAACTAAAAGAATTTATTTTAATTCATTTTCTAAATTAAAAGCCGTTAAACTAAACAAATTTACAGTTCAACTTCTATACAATGTACAGTTGAAAGATTAAAAAAATAAAAATCCACGCTATCATTTTCAATGCTATAAATTGAAGAATGAATAAAAAAATATATAAATTTTTTAAATCTTGAAATTTTAAGCAATTTTAAGCTAGAAACGTTAACTTATACATAAAAACTTATTTCTAAATCTTTTTAAATATGGTCTTAAAAACTTGTTTTAGAAAAATCATTTGACAATTTTCCAGGAATCTAATAATAATTTTTTTACCTTGGAACTCGAATTTTTTCTACAATTTTTTTAAAATCCTACAAAAATAGAAAAAAATTAGCGTAAAATCATCCAGATTCTTTTTTGAAAATTTTGAAAACCATATAAAAATTCTTTCAAAATTAATTTTTAAAAAATTGTTAGTTTTGCTAGGAATTTTCATACAAATTTTTTATTTATTTGAAACCGTTCCAAATGCTTAAAAAGCTTATAAATCTTGTGTTTGGAATCTTCAAAAATCTACATTATGTTTTAAATGTTTTCAAATCTTTTCACATTTTAAATAAGTTTGGAATCTTTTTAAAACTTCTAAATATATTTTAAACTTACTCGATTATGTTCCAATTTAATAATTGTTCAATTGTCATTTATCAATCAAAATTTTTTCTAATTCTTTTTAGATATTCTTTGAAATTAACTTTTCAAATAAAAAAAACATTCTGAATTTTCTTAATACCTTTAAAGATCCTTCAAAAGCTTCAAAACTTTATTTTGAAAATCTTCAAAAACCTAAATTGAGCTTTTATTTATTTTTCGAAATCTTTTCCAGTTTTAAATCAAGTTTGCATTTCCTAAACTAACTAAAATTTTTTCCAAATTGATAACTGCTCAATTGCCATTGATGCATCAAAATTCGATAATTTCACTTACGTATTCAAAATTTCTTAAATAGAACAATTAAAATTTTAACGTTCAAAGTTTAAATTTAACACTCTGAAATGTCAACGATTCAAGGCTTTCTGTTTCAAATATTTCAGTTTAAAATTTTTCAGTTTTTAATATATGATTTATAATTGCTCATTTTAAATTAAAAGTAAAATATTGCTGAATATTAAAAAAAATGTCATCCTTAATTTAAAAATTTCAAAATACATGGCTAAAAGTGGAATATTTTAGATTGAAACAATATTTGAATATGATTTGGAATTGGCTGAGATCGTTCAATTATGAATCTATTAATTTGAAATTATTTTAAAATTAAGAATAATTTGTACATTTTTAATCGAACGTTTACATTCGTTTAACTACTGAGGCTTTCAAATTGAAAAAGTTCTATTTTTAACGTTAAAATCTGTTACTTGCTCAATTTTTAAGAGATTCAGAATCGTCCTGTAAAATCAATTATTGTTCAATTTCCAATAATCGAACTACTGTTCAATGTGATTTATTATAATAGCAAAAGTTCTTGGTAAAAGTGTAATATTTGTTCTAAATTGTAGTTTTTTGTAGAAACTTATACAATATTACATATCCTACCAAAATTAACAGTAAAGTACAAGTCGAAACGTTGATGCGAATTCTAAAAGTATTGTTTGAAAAAATTTATATTTTTTTGTTCAAATTTTTACATTTCTACAATAAACCACCAGTATATACATTCTTGGTTTTATTTTCAGGTATTCTATACATCAACTTGAGTATTGGATGTTAAATTGGATTTTGAATTTGATTTTAATCTAATTTAAAATTCTTAAATTTTAACTTTGAAGAACTGTTTCCAGGTTTTCTTCAGATTATTTGATCAATCAAAAACACGCATGGAAACCGCCAGCTTTTTTAAAGGCATATTGATTTTTCTATCGTCGTTCCCATTTTTATACATAAGAAAGCAAAAGATAAGAAAATTGATTTTATTACCTGTTTTTTGTACATTGCAATGTTTAATTATTCTAAAGGCGCCCAGGTGATGAAATCGAGCAAATATGGAAAAGTTCGAGATGTGAGATCAACAATATTTCTCCTTCCACCCTAGTCAAAGTGAGTATAAAAAGCGGCCATTTATCAAGTCACTCTTCACAATCAATTTTTTAATTCAGTTCGCTTCTTGGTTTCTTTATCCGAAAAAATGAAGACTAGTGCTGCTAGTCTTCTCATCGCAATAGCTGGGTTCCTGCAGGAATCAACGTGCATGATTCCTTGGCCTGGTAAGTGTAATATAATGTTAAAATTATTAATTTATAGAATTCCTGAAAATAAGAACAAGAATCCAACGACCAAATTTGGACAACCACCATAAACTGCACCTATTGTAATTAAAAAAAAAATTCTTTGGACAAAAATGAAATTTTTTTATTTATTTTCATTTTTCTTTCCTCTTTTTCCATAAAATAATCCTATTGTAATTGAAAAAAATTCCTTCGGACATAAATGAAATTTTTTATCCATTATTCTTATTTATTCATTTATTTTCATTTTTCTTTCCTCTTTTTTCATTTTTGTTCAAAGAAATTTTTTTTTTAATTACAATAGGAGGAGCATTTTATGGTGATTGTCCAAATTTGATCGTTGGATTCTTGTTTTTATTTTCAGAAATTCTATACATTAACTTGAGTATCGGACATTAAATAGGATTTTGAATTTGATTTTTATCTAATTTAAAATTCTCAAATGTTATGATTATAAATGTATAGAATTCCTGAAAATAAAAACAAGAATCCAACGACCAAATTTGGATAACCACCATAAAATGCTCCTATTTTTAGGAAGAAAAAAAATTTCTTTGGACAAAAATGGGAATTTTTTATTTATTGATTTATTTTCATTTTTCTTTCCTCTTTTTCCATAAAATACTTCTATTGTAATTGAAAAAAATGCCTTTGGAAATAAATGACATTTTTTTATTTATTATTATTATTATTTGTTAATTTATTTTTATTTTTCCCCTCTTTCTCATTTTTGTGCAAAGAATTTTTTTTAATTACAATAGGAGGAGCATTTTATGGTGGTTGTCCAAATTTGGTCGCTTGATTCTTGTTTTTATTTTCAGGAATTCTATGTATTAATTTGAAAATTGGACGTTAAATAGGAGTTTGAATTTGATTTCAATCTAATTTAAAATTCTTAAATATTAAAATTATAAATCTACAATTCAGAAAACGCAATCCTTATTTTTTTTTAAATTTATTCATGAAAATCTTGAAACATCTTTAGCGGTTCTTTAGCGATACAATATTGAAATTATTACTTTAAAAAATATTATGGAATCAGACCATATTTCGAAATAAAACATTTAAAGTTGTAACAAAATTGTAAACCATTGTTAATCAATACAAACAAAAAATTGAATTTAATGCAGTTTTATAATAGCGCAAGCAACTGCTTGAGTGAAAATTGAGCAACTTTCTTAAAAATAAATTTTGGTTAAAGATTCATTATTTCAGTTTAAAATTCATTTATTTGATCAAGAATTTGAATATTTAATAAAAAAGTGGTTTTATGTTTATTCTTAAATTAAAATTTCAACTAGAAATTTAAATATTCCATTTCGAGTTCCAAATTCATATTTTTTAGATAAAAACTTAACTACCTGGACCATCATGTAATTTGTTTGAAATTTGTTCTTCTTTGGTAGAAAATTAACATTGTCGATTAAAAATTGAACTCTTTTATTGCAACTACATTTCTGCAGTTCAGAATTTAAACATTATTGTTAGAAAATCCTTTTTTTTGTAGTAGAAAATTAAATACTTTGAACGAAAATTCAACTATTCTATTTTTGGTTAAAAATGTCAACATTATAGGTGAAATTCATGTACTTTGCTTAAAAGTATTTTTTTGGTTGAAAATTCAACTTTTACCAAATTGGTTGAAAAATAGTAGTTTGAGTTTTGATGTTCAACTATTTCAATGAAAATTAACTGTATAAAATGGAAATTTAACTCTTCCATTTCCAGTTGCAAATTCTCCTTTTCAAGTTTAAAATTCAACTAATTGATTGAAAATTCATATATTTTGTTGAAAATTTCCTTTTTTTTGGTACAAAATTATATTTTTAATGAAAACTCATCTTTTCGGTTGAAAATTCATTTCTTAGTTGAAAATTCAACTTTCTTAAACTAAAAAAATAACAAGAAAGAAGGTAATACGTAACATTCCAGATGAAAATTTGTTTTTTTGAACTAACAAATTCTCATAGAGAAAGAATAATTTTATGTCAATGAGATTACCTATCTACCAAAAAAGAGCTATTTTCATCAAAATACATAAATTTTCCACGAAGAAAGATGAATTTTCTGCTGAAAATGGAACAGTTAAATTTTCAGTTTGAAAAATAATTTTTATAAAGAAAAAAAATTATGACAAATAGTTGAATTTTCAAGTACAGAAATGAATTTTCAACCGAAAAGATGAATTTCCATTAAAAATATAATTTTATACCAAGAAAATACAAATTTTCAACAAGATACATGAATTTCAACCAAAGAGTTGAATTAAAAAATAAATTAACGAAAAAGAGATTACGTAACATTCCAGATAAAAATTTGTTTTTTGAAATAACAAATTTTCATAGAAAAAAAATAATTTTATGTCTGAATTTTCCACAAAGAAAGATGAATTTTCTACCAAAAATGGAACAATTAAATTTTCACTTTGAAAAATAATTTTTATAAAAAAAAAGTGACAAACAGTTGAATTTTCAACTAAAGAAATGAATTTTCAATCGAAAAGGTGAATTTTCATCAAAAATATACTTTTGTTCCAAAAAAGACAAATTTTCAATAAAATACATGAATTTTCAACCAAGTAGCCGAATTTTAAACATGAAAAGGGGAATTTTCAACTGGAAATTGGATACTTAAGTTTCCATTTAATACAGTTAATTTTCATTTTAATAGTTGAACTTCAAACTCAAACTACTATTTTTTAACCAAAATTGGAAGAGTTGAATTTTCATTCAAAAAATTAATTTTCGAAAGAAAAAAAATACTTTTAAGGAAATTACATGAATTTCACCTAAAATATTGAGATTTTAAACCAAAAATAGAATAGTTGAATTTTCATTCAAAGTATTTAATCTTCTAAAACCAAGAAAAAAAGGATTTTCCAACAATAATGGTTGAATTTTGAACTGCAGAAATGTAGTTACAATGAAAGAGATTAATTATTAACCGAAAGTATTCATTTTATACAAAAAAAGAACACATTTTGAACCATGTACATGAATTTTTGTCTAGGTAGTTAAGTTTTTATCTAAATAATATGGATTTGGAACTCAAAATAAAATATGTCAATTTCTAGTTGAAATTTTAATTTTCGAATAAACAAAAAACAACTTTTTTATCAAATATCCAAATTCGCAATCAAAGAAATTAATTTTAAACTAAAATAATGAATCTTTTCTCAAAAATTGATTTTTAAGAAAGTTGTTCATTTTTCAACCAAGTAGTTTGGCTTGCGCTATTTCTTATAAAACTGCATTAAATTCTATTTTTTTATTGGAGAACAATCGTTTAGAATTTTGTTACAACTTCAAATGTTTCATAATACCTGAAAAATTGTTTACAAATGAAATTAATAATAAATAAAAAAGCCTAATAACAGAAAGCTATTGTGTAAACCGACTGAAACTCGACGGATAGGCGTTTGGTAATTTGTAATCATATTTTAGGAACCCGTAAAGATTTCGGAAGTTTTCTTAGCTCAAATTCTAAGAAAATTGGAAAAAATGCTTTCTCTCAATTTCATAATTTTGCTTCAATTTTTGTAGGTGGACTGTCGGGTTCTTTTGTTGTAAAAATTGGGAACCGGGAGTATACTTTTGAGCTCTTCAAGGACTGGCAAGATTTACCTAGGTGGCTGCTTAAAGAACCAACTGAGCCTTTTGAAAAGTACAAGGTTCATTTTTATGGATGCGATCTTGGTCGTCATAAGACTTCCTTCTCAGTGACACCAAGATCTCCCGACCATCAACTGCATAGAGTTCAAATAAAAATAGGCGATATAGAGATGGACAGTTTTGATCATGAGTTCAAACGTTACGATTACGGGAACTGGAGGAACCTTTTCAGGGATTGTCTGGGATTAAATCAACGGGATTACGTATATATATCAATACCAGAAACTAAAAAGGTCCTTTATGTACAGGTAGAAACACTAGACGCACATTCCGAGCGTGTACATCGTGAAGCACATGACCATTTCTTTCGTTCATAACCTGGACACTTTCGAAACACCCAAATTCTATAGTTTATAATTTCGATTCCCTAATTTCGTATGTTTCTGGAAATTTCTGTTGTAAATTATGCATATGCAAGTAAATAAATAAACTCATCAGTTTCCAATAATAAATTTTGTTTTTTTTTTCCCTCAGAGATTTTCGAAAAGTGTGTCTGAGAATATTTCGTATCTTATAATTCAGGAATAGTATATTGTGTCATGAGACGGGAACCACATCTTTGCGATAAGCAGGCGAGCGAAGCGCGCCTGCCGCCGAGTACAGAAAACATCGGACGAGTCCGTCAAAGGGTTCCCGTCGAATGACACACGATATTTTATTCAAAATCGGCCTACCACGTGACATGCACTAAAATTTTGACAATAAGATCAGAAAAAGCGTAGAAAATACGTAACCTGATTGATGTTGTGGGCGAAGGGGGGGCCCAGGGCGCAGCCCTGGTGGTGGTGCAGGGGGCGAAGCCCCCTCCGGGGGGGCGGGGCCGCCGACTTAACTGGTGCGGTGTGTTTCGTGGACAGCGGCACATTGATAATGCGCCACTCGGGGAGTTTGTGCACTACGCACCGTACCAAAAACATCGACTCCCCATATTTCACGTGCCACAGTGAAAAAGGAGAGGGAATGCCATCATTTGACATGCGCAAGTTGTCGATTTCAGCGTATTCCCGTCCGGCGGACGAGAAAAACCACCACCCAGAATCATGCAGTTCCCGCTCCGAGATTAGGACGGGAATACGCGAAAATCGTCCGATTTTGAATAAAAATGTGTTAAAACTTTAACACGGCCCAATAAATGAAATACTTTTTTAATCAAGGTTGAAAAGGAATCCATTTTATCATGAATAATTTTTGCAAAATAAGCAAGAAAAAGATGCATAATTAAAAAATAAACTTCCAAACAACCTCACTTTTTGGCTCATCAGAGACAAGAATAACACAATGAAAAAAGAGGGCGAAAAAGGGGAAACAGTCCACTATGGGTGAATTTATTTGTGCTCATTTTATGAGCATTCAGCTTCCTCATAAGTATCAAATAAATTCGCTTCCTCATAGATGGAGGTTGTTGCATGTAAAGTTTCATACAGTATTTTTATTTTATTTATTTATTGATACAGAGAGAATTTCGAAAAAATTCTAGTAGCAAAACGATATTCTTAATATTTGATAAAAAATTTTACTTATGAACGAAAAATTAAAAAATGTTTGTATGGAGATAGCTGTTATCATTCTATCGTATTATATCAATTCCAATATCTCAAATTCTTTTTTGTCATTTTCACGATATTTAATTAAATGAACTTCAAAAATGTTCATCTCATAAAGTATCGCTTTTCATATTTTTACATTCTCATCAGAGAAGGTATTAGATTTGTGTAAAATTTGACCCCCTCCACTTTTGTCAAATGTCCACGTTTGAGACATTCTGAACCCAAAAAACAGATTTTCGCGAATGTGTCTGCCTGTATGTGTGTGTGTGCATGTAGCTTTTTATTTTGTTAGCACGATAACTTTCGAAAGAATTGACAGATTGGATTGGGCTTTGGTATACTCTTCAAGTGTCCTAAAATGAAGGTCAAGTCCGTTAGCCAGCCATTTTTGATCAAAATTCAAAAAGTGAGCGCTTTTTCAAAATTTTTGAGACCACTTTTTTTCCAAATTTAAAAAATCTATGTACGGATATTAGTAGTACTCAAAAAGCAAACAATTTATCTCAATGACTTTTTTTGATAAAACAAAAATTACTGGAGTTATAGCATTTACAAAATTCCAAAAAACAAACGAAAATGAACATTTTAGGCCAAACAACGCACGATATGAAAAAAATTCAGGGGAAGAAAAACGTTTCTTTTTGAACACCCTACAATATCTTTACAAGATTTTTTTAATTTTCTTGAAAAATCTAAAATTCAAATTTTTTGTCGCACAAAAAAATAATGAAAAATCAAAAATTCCATTTTTTGGTCAAAATATACAAGATATGAAAAAACATGAAGGAGCAAAAATTGTGCATGTAAAAATCAAGACGGGAGAAGTCCCAGAAGATTGGAGCAAAGCGATTATCTAACCAATATACAAAAGAAAGGGAGATAAAAGAAACTGCAATAATTACAGAGGTATCAGCCCACTAAGTACCGTAAGTAAAATATACTCAAAAATACTTATTCGTAGGGTAATGGAAATCACAGAAGAAAAAATATGGGAAGTCCAAAGTCGATTTATGACAGGAAGATCATGTACAGATCAGATATTTAGCATAAGGCAGATCACAGAAAAAAGCTTGAGAGTAGGAAAGAAAGTTTTCTGTGCATTTATTGACCTAGAAAAGAATTTGACAAGGTAAATAGAAGTAAACATTGGGAAATCCTCAAAGAGTACGGAGTCAATTGATGGCTCTTACAAGCAATAAAAACAATATATACAGGTAACATAGCGATTGTAAGGGTAAATGGGAAACTGAGTGACTGGTTCGATATCATGCAAGGCGTGAAACAAGGATGCGTTATGTCCTCGTGGCTATTTATCATATTCATGGACAAGTGTCTAAGAACTGCACTCTTCGATGAAGAAGGTGTAGATCTCGAAACAATCAAGGTACGTGGGTTAGCTTTTGCAGATGACAAGATTGTTATGGCAGAATCAGTGGAGGCCTTGCAAAGAATGCTGAATAAAATTAATACAAGCATGAAGAATATGGGCCTCAAAATTAACGTAAATAAAACAAAAATCATGGTGTTTGAGGGGAAAAGTGAGAAAACAATGTGCAACATTGTCCTAAATGATGAGAGATTAGAACTAGTTGTGAATCTTAAATCATATATTTGAAACTTTCTCGATTATTTTCCAATTTAATAATTGTTCAATTGTCATTTATCAATCAAAATTTGTTTAAAAATCTTTTAAATATTCTCTAAAATTAATTTTTCAAATAAAAAAAAACATTTCGAATTTTCTTAATACCTTTAAAGATCCTTCAAAAGCTTCAAAACTTTATTTCGAAATCTTAAAAAATCTAAATGAAGATTTTTTATTTTTCGAAATCTTTTCCAGTTTTTAAATCAAGTTTGCATCTTCTCAGAACTTGTCAATATCTCCTAAACTAACTTATATTTTTTCCAAATTGATACCAACGGCCATACCACGCTGAAAACCCCAGTTCTCGTCAGATCACTGAAGTTAAGCAGCGTTGGACGCGGTTAGTACTTGGATGGGTGACCATTCAAGAATACTGACATGAGTGCTGTTGGCACATCGTGGGTGTGGTGAGCCCACACTTGTAGTTATTTATAACTACAAGAAAAACCTAGAAACACTACCCGAATCGGGTAGTGTCACGCCTACCCTGAAAGGGAAATGGTTTAATGGTATAGATAGATAACTGGTCAATTGCTATTGATGCATCAAAATTCGATAATTTCACTTACGTATTCAAAATTTGTTAAATAGAACAATTAAAATTGTAACGTTCAAAGTTTAAATTTAGCATTCTGAAATGTTCACTTTTCAAGGCTTTCTGTTTCAAATATTTCAGTTTAAAATTTGTTAGTGTTTAATATTTGATTTATAATTGCTCATTTTAAATTAGAAGTAAAATATTGCTAAATATTGAAAAAATGTCATCCTTAATTAAAAAATTTAAATTAAATGGCTAAAAATGGAATGTTTCAGATTTAAACAATATTTGAATATGATTTTGAATTGAATAAGATCGTTTAGTGATGAATCTATTAATTTGAAATTATTTTAAAATTAAGAATAATTTGTAAAGTTTCAATGGAACATTTACAGTTGTTGAACTACTGAGGCTTCCAAATTGAAAAAGTTCTATTTTTAACGTTAAAATCTGTAACTATAATCGAACTACAGTTAAATGTGATTTATTTTAATAGCAAAAGTTCTTGGTAAAAGCGTAATATTCTTTCTAAATTGTAGTTCTTTGTAGAACCTTATACAATATTACATATCATACCAAAATTAACAGTAAAATACAAATCGAAACGTTGATGCGGATTCTAAAAGTATTGTTTGTAAAAATTTATATTTTTTTGTTCAAATTTGTACATTTCTACAATAAACCACCAGTATATACAACATAATTTTAAGTATGCAGTTTCTCAATATTTCAACTTTTGTGAATTCTTGTATTCTTTGTTTGTAAAGATTTGTAATTTTCTACAATAATTTACGTAAAATTAAAAGCGTTTTCATGACGTCGAACACCCAAGTTAAAAAAATGTAAAATTCTGTAGTTTTCTCTAATACCTTGTAGATTTTTACAACAAAGAAAAATGAATATTAATAAAAAGTTATACAAATTTTCGAATTGTATAAACTTGTGCTTTATCGTTAATTTTTTCACTTTTCTACACGAAAATACAAGAAAAAATTAGCTATTTGTATTTAACTGCATTTCCTTGTTAAATTTTGTACATTTTTCACAGAAAAGTACACGTTTTAACACAAAATTACAGTTGCAGAAATGTTGTATTTTCTTGTATAAATGTTTTCCACCAGGGATCTGTAAAGAATCATTCGATCATTTTTTAGTAATCTATTTAACCTTGCTTCATTAACGCCTCGTATCAAGGCTCATCGAAAATATCCCTGATGGAAACATTTTTTGAAAAAAGTACAAAAAACTAAAACCATTTTCACAGGAATTTACGAATAAATGCAATAAATTACAACCAAAATTATAGGAAAGTACAACTTTTTTGTGCTATTTCCAAAAGGAGGAATTTTTTTCTTCATCATACCTCAATCGAAAATTCGACTTTCGATGCCTGCGGAGCGGGACGAAAATCGAATTTTCAACCCTAGGGAAGAAAGTGAAAGATGAATGTGAATGGCGGTGTTTCACACTGTCATTTAAATTGATCTGTCACTTTCTTCCCGGGGGCTGAAAATTCGATCGTCAACCTGCTCGGGAAGGGTACAACTGTGCACGGAGTAACTGTGCACCAGCCCATCTGTGCACGTCAGTGGCCACTGGTACAACTGTGCACCGGCCATCTGTGCACGTCTATATTTCGACGTGCACAGTTGGGAGTCTCCCATATGTGCACGTGAACTGTTCCTAGGGTACCATCTGTGCACGTCTAAATTTCTACGTGCACAGTTGGGAGCCTCCAATCTGTGCACGCTAACTGTTCCTAGGGTACCATGTGGGCACGTCTAAAAGTTGACGTGCACAGATGGTACCCTCCCAAATTGTGCACGTCTCAAATAATGCGATCAGAATTTAAAGTTGCAAATCCACGTGCACAGATGGGATACTCCCAACTACGCACGTGCACAGATGGAAGATTCCCAACTGTGCACGTCTCAATTTGCAAGGGGTACAACTGTGCACGTTGTAGGCCACTGGCACAACTGTGCACGTGCCCAGATGGGACACTCCAATTGTCAATTAATAGGATTAGACTTTATTTGAAAATCCACATACCCAGATGGTACCCTCCCAACTGTGCACGTCTTAATTAATAAGATAAGATGCTTAACTTACAAGCCGCGTGCACATAAAGGAGACTCACAACTGTACGCGTATCAATTAATAGGACCAGACTTTTCATTAAAATGCGATCAGATTTTCAACTTATAAGTCCACGTGTACAGATGGTACTCTCCCAACTGTGTACGTCTCAAATAATACGATTGAGTGATGAGTCTTTAAAATGGATTCCACAGATTCCATACTTTAAATTAGCAGTCTGGCAATTCCAAATCAGGGATCGGTACCAATGATGCATCATGTGTATTACATGTTTTTGTAGATTACTACGTATGATGAGGTCTTGAGCTTTCTACACATTATTTTACGTTTGATCATGTGACCAAAGAAGCACAAATTTTATATGTAGTATTCTGAAAATATACAACTGTCAACAGAAGCAGTCAATATGAAACAAATGAATTATTATTTGTTTTTATTCATCATTTTTATGAGCAATTTAATTAATTTTTTGGAAGCGAGAATATGTTTTAAACATTAACTTGTATTATTATTGATAGTATTAATTGATTTCACATAGACCCGCGCTTTTCGGTACTTGCGCAGTTAAAAAAATCGTTTCGCCGAGTTTCTACTGATTATTTTTAATACCACACTGTTAGAAATGTTTGCAATTTTAGTATACATGGGCATATTAAATTTCCTATATGTTTACTAAATTCATTACACTTTGTAATTTTAGTATATTTACGTATACTAAATTTATTTTCTGAAGTTATATGTGTAATAAATTTATTAAGTGCACAGTAAGTTTCTTTCACGCATATGAATTTCATAGTTTCTGAATACTAAAATTCATATACGATCTGCAAAGTCTTCTCTTTAAAAGGTTTGTTCAATTTATTAACGTAAATGTAGCTTAACGATATGATTATTTGAAAATTAAAACTTTGTTCTTTAATTTCATTTTTCATCTGATCATGTTTACAGATGATGAAGACGGAACCCACGGCAAACGGAATGCGTATACTGAATTTAGTATATGCGTATACTAAATTTCGTATACATATATACTGAATTTAGTATACGCATATACTAAATTTCATGTACGTGCATACTAAATTCAGTATATGCATATACTAAATTTACTGTACGCTGGTATACTAAATTTAATTTCATGTTGTGCATTCTTGATTCCATTACATGTATACTAAATCTAGTACAGATTTTTCCATCAGTGCAGCAGATGGGGCAGGCGTCGATTGGCGTAAAGAAATATATTTTTTCCGTGCAAAAATATCAAGGAAATCTACGGGACGAACTTTTAGTACACTGAAGTAATGATCTCGTGGGGAATTTATCATTTTGTGACTGCTAAACAGACGTGCAAAGTAGTATTTCTCTCGCACATATATCAAAAATATCTGTATTACAAGTCACTTGACGCGGAATTCAATAAGCTTTCCAACGGGATTTTGAACAGTTTCTCAGTCCTTTTTTTGAAAAAATTATTACGATTCAAATTCAGCAGTAATTTGTAGTATTACTCTCCCAGGTGCGGGCACAGGACAGATTATCATGGAATATATGTACTTTTTACATTAGGACCAATTTGGACAACAATTAAGAGAGAAAAAACGACGGGGTTTTTGAGTACATTGAGCTTTATTATTTTCATAAAAAGCGCCGTCATTCTGTCAAAATTGAATTTTTTTCAAAAATTTTCCCCGGATTTCGGGGGAAGACGAGAAGTCCTATTATAATCAGAAATAAGAAGGTGAAAATCTATATTACACTTGGCACATTTTTCTGCGACATGAGCATGGACTGCCTGCCAGATTTGAAATAAATTCAATTCACCAATCCAGCTCAATTCCGACATTATGAACTACAATTTATTCGTATTGCGGAGTTTATTTCCAACTGGTTCTAGTTCAGATGTTCAAAAAAACTTTTCAAAGCGAGCACTAAGATCTTAGGTCAAATCGGTTCGATTTGGATATTATGTAAGTGTGTAATCTATTCGAATTTCTGAGTCCATTTAAATTAGTCTCAGTTCAGATTTCTAAAACGATCTTTCCAGTTCAAAATTCAAATCCTATACAATAAGGAATCTGATTTCAAATGAAGATAGGAAGAAATATCTTCTAAAATGCTTTCGAACAGATTATAGTTGACATAAAGTAATTAATAATTTAATAAATACCATTATTTATGGTATGTTAGTTAGTTTTAACAATTACAGTAAAAAAGTCAGAATAAATAATGTCAGCATATTGTGCAACAAAAGGAACACACACACTTCCTCTCTCTCCCCATCTAATAGTTCCTGAAAAAGATTAAGCTGACTCATGTTGACTCAGTTGTTGGGTAATCAGCGTAGGACAAAATTAACAACTTCAGCTCGCTAAATTTGCGCGCAGAATTTGCGGGCAAAATGGGACAGAAGGCATGAATCACATTGCACAACTTTTCAATCAGTTAAAACTGTTTTGAACCTCACTCTATGTCTCCAAGGATGAAATCAGCTCTTTGTCTATGTTACGCCCTCTGTAGCCTTTTTTTTCTTTTCTGTAGTCCTTCTGATGCCAACATCGAAATTTCACTTGGCCGACAATTTTCGACATAAATTAAAACAAAATAATAAAATGAAAATTGAAATATTTGTAACATATTTGCTTGGATTGTCGCCTCCAGTTAAGAGGTGAGTAAAAAGTTCATGGGACTACTTTGAACATGCTTTGAGACTAACAGCTTACGAGAAAATGATTTGTTACTTAAAGGTGGCGTGTTTTCGGAGAAGCGTATGGTTCTATAATCTTACATTGTTATGAAAAATATTCCGATACAATTTTTCTTGCAAAATCTATGAAGTGGAAGATTAAAATCATTGGAAAAACATATTCTTGAGAAGACAGACTTTTTCTAAACGATACAATTTTTAGCCACAAAAAATTCTTTGAAAAATGAACTTTGTGAATCACCTCGGGGATAGTTGTTTTTTAAGAAAAACTACTTTCGAGATGAATGGCATCCGAAAATAGTTAAGAAATTTTGTTTAAATTAATGGCGTAAGTGACAAATCTGGGAAATGGCTTAAACTGATTTCTTTGAACTAACTTATGTTTCTGTAGAAGATTGTTCTTTTGACTAATATCCACTTCGATTTAGAACTGGGTTCAAATTCATGCTTGGTAAAAAAAAAAGATTACTTCTTTTAGAACCTGAACTTTTAAGTTGAAAATCTGATTTCAGTTATTGAGACGTGCACAATTTGGAAGTTCCCACCTGTGCACGTATACTTTTAGGAGGAAAAGGATTGTATCAATCGAGACGTGCAAGGTTAGGAAGGTACCATCTGTGCATGTTGACTTTCAAGTTTAAAATCTGATCCTCAGTAATTGAGACGTACACAGTTGGAAGGGCATCATCTGTGCATGTGGATTTTCAAGTTGAAAATCTGATTTCAGTAATTAAGACATGCACAGTTGGGAGGTTACCATATGTGTAAGTGCACCTTTGGGTGACAAATGATCGTATCAATTGAGACGTGCCCAGTTGGAAGGGTACCATCTATGCACGTGTACAGTTGGGAGTATTCCGTCTGTGCACGTGTAATGTTGAGAATATCCCATCTTTGCACGTGCACAATTAGGAGTCTCCCATCTGTGCACGTGGACTTGTAAGTGAAAAATATGAACGTATCAATTGAGACGTGCCCAGATGGGAGTCTCCAATCGGTGCACGTCAACTTTGGCTAGGGTACCGTCTGTGCACGACTAAATTTGGACGTGCACAGTTGGGAGTCTCCCACCTGTGCACGTTAACCATTGCTAGGATACCATCTGTGCACGTCGACATTTCGACGTGGACAGTTGGGAGTGTTCCATCCGTGCACGTCAAATTTGAGACGTGCACATAAGGCCCGGTGTAGGGTTGTGCCTGTGGCCAATAACGTGCACAGTTTGTACCAGTGGCCACCGATGTGCACAGATGGGCTCGTGCACAGTTGCTTCGTGCACAGGTGGCCGTCACCCAACCTGCTCCACAGGCATCTCAAATCAAATTTTCGATTATCGATATGATGAAAAATTGTATGCAAGACTCGGGCCGAGGCTACGATTTCTCTCGTGTGATATCAGCCCTCGCTTCGCTCGGAAAGCTAACTTCACACTCGTGAAATCATTGCCTTTCGAACCTCGTCACGCAATATACTATTTAATTTTTCTTTAGTTTTGTTTTTAATTACAATAGGAGCATTTTATGGTTGTTGTCCAAATTCACAATAAAAAAATGGATCACTTTTGTTGCAGAGCATTTCACTCCAACGATCATTTGAGTCTCGTGATCATAATGATCTGTCCATTCGGATCATCTTGATCTTTTTTGAGTCATTTGTCCGACTAAACAAAATGGACGCCAATTTCTGGCGCCGATGTCATAACGACATAACCCAAAAATGTTATCTAACCGCACGCAAGTGACAATTACACTTAACAGGTGATATTTTCTAATGTCAGATTTCGTTAATTTCTTAACTTTTCAAGTACGCTGCACGATCGCGGAAACCATAAAAAGCTCGCATATGAGCTAAAGTACTCTAAGAACGTCAGCCATATTGGTTTGACTTGATACATGATCCCGCATCAGATCATTATGATCTAAAAAGTCGATCATTCATTCCGGCCGATCAAAATGCTCTTGATTTCAGTATCATTTTTGTTGCATATCAAAATGATATTGATTTCGGTATCATTTTGAGCATTTTTATTTACTGTATTTGGTCGTTCGATTCTTGCTTTATTTTCAGGTATTCTATACATTAACTTGAGTTTCGGACGTTAAATAGGATTTTGAATTTTATTTTAATTTAATTTAAAATTCTTAAATTTTAACTTAGAAGAACTGTTTCCATTTGATCATTTTGAAATGTTTTCATGTTATCTTCAGATTAGTCGAACAAACAGAAACCCGCATGGAAACCGCCAGCTTTTGCGAAGGCATATTGATTTTTCTATCGCTGTTTGCATTTTTATACATCAGAAAGAAAAAGATAAGAAAACTGATTTTATTACCTGTTTTTTTGTACATTGGAATGTTTAATTATTCTAAAGCCGCCAGGTGATGAAATCTAGCAAATAAGGATAAGTTCGAGAAGTGAGATCAACAATTTTTCTCCTTCCACCCTAGTTATGTCACAGAATAAATGACACGCGTCATTTTGGCGTTGTAAAAGTGAGTATAAAAAGCGGGCATTTATCAAGTCACTTTTCACAATCAATTTTTGAATTCAGTTCGATTCTTGATTTCTCTATCCGAAAAAATGAAGACTAGTGCTGCTAGTCTTCTCATCGCAATAACTGGGTTCCTGCAGGAATCAAAATGCATGATTCCTTGGCCTGGTAAGTGTAATATAATGTTAAAATTATTCATTTATAGAATTCCTGAAAATAAGAACAAGAATCCAACGACCAAATTTGGACAACCACCATAAACTGCACCTATTGTAATTTAAAAAAAAATTCTTTGGACAAAAATGAAATTTTTAAATTTATTTTCAGTTTTCTTTCCTCTTTTTCCATAAAATAATCCTATTTTAATTTTTAAAAAAATCCTTTGGATAGAAGTGAAATTTTTTATTCATTGTTCTTATTTATTTATTTTCACTTTTCTTTCCTCTTTTTCATTTTTGTGCAAAGAAATTTTTTTTTTTAATTACAGTAGGAGGAGCATTTTATGGTGGTTGTCCAAATTTGGTCGCTGGATTCTTGTTATTATTTTCACGAATTCTATATATTAACTTGAAAATTGGACGTTTAATAGGAGTTTGAATTTGATTCCAATCTAATTTGAAATTCTTAAATGTTAAAATTATCATTCTACAATTCAGAAAACGCAATCCTTTTTTTTTTTTTAAATTTATGCATGTAAAACTTGAAAAATCTTTAGCGGTTCTTTAGCGATACAATATTGAAATTATTACTTTAAAAAATATTATGGAATCAGACCATATTTCGAAATAAAACATTTGAAGTTGTAACAAAATTGTAAACCATTGTTATTCAATACAAACAAAAAATTGAATTTAATGCAGTTTTATAAGAAATAGCGCAAGCAACTACACGGAGAGGAGTTAAACGCGACCGTTACTGCCAAGTCCGCTGCCGTCGCGCAGAACTTGCGAGTGGGAGGGGAGCAGAAGCTGTTACTGCGCTCGCATGAACCATTGCGGGCGAACCTCAACCGTTCTGGCGCGTGACCGTAATACGCAGCGCAGCGATAGTTACTCCACTCGCAGTCATAGGTACGGTTTACTCCGCAAGCATTACTGCGCGCACCGTTTTTTTACAATGACTCGAAAATGTAATAAATTTCGACGTTTGTGACAGCGATACAAAAACATTCGAGTACGCGCGACGACGTTCAGCTGATATCGTTAGACTTCAGACCGTCCAATCGCATTGCGGTGGTAACCGCGACGGCTCGGGAATCTGGCAGTAACTGTTACTGCGACGGACGCAACAATCGCTGCAGAATTTTTTTACGGTGGCGCGCAGTGACTGTCACGGTGTAGCAGTAATATTTCCGTTATCAACCGTAACTGTCGCTGCCCAGCCACAACATGATTTTTCTGCAGACCTCTTGTGGTCGGCGCAGCAACGGTTACGGTGAAAACTGCACCCGCTCTGGTTTACTGCTCTCCGTGTACATGAGTGAAAATTGAGCAACTTTCTCAATAATACATTTTTGGTTGAAGATTCATTATTTTAGTTTAAAATTCATTTCTTTGATTGCGAATTTGAATATTCGATAAAAAAGTTGTTTTTTGTTTATTCTAAACTTAAAATTTCAACTAGAAAGTGACATACAGTGCAACCTCTGAATAAGCCCTCTCCGAATAAGTCCGCTTCTTCTAATCTTCGCTCGAAAGTTGCCTCTACTACTTCGCACATCATAGAATCGGGGGCGAAACTCCGAATAAGACCGCGCGTGGAAATTGCGTTTTGATCTCAATTTATGCTTTGAATAATATTATAGTAATGACAATTTCAATTGATTTTAATCAATTTCACTAATCTATTGCTAATACTCATTAATACTAATACATTTTCATGTGAATATATTAATAAAAATGTTCAATTATCTCAAAAAAGGTAACACAAAGTAACATATTCAGCAATCCTTGTTAAAAAAGAATATTTTTTAATTCAGTACTAAAAAAAATAGTATCACATAAAATTTTGTCAAATACTGCTAAGTACGTCTTGCAAATTAAAAATTGAGTATTTTTCCTCAAATAAACATTTTACTTTACTCATCATACAATAAATATTGCATTTATTTAGAATAATATATTTAAAATATTTAAAATAATACTTACTTACACGAATTCTACATTAAAAAACTGGATTAGAACTATGCAATCTATGTTAGGTTGCCACACTTTGCACGTGAAGTTCATCGAGTGCAAGCGGTCCTATTTGGAGGTTGAGCCGAGAATTTTTCGTGCGATTTCGGACTGCAGGTGGGGGTAACTCATTTCTCGGAAATGTATTCCCCTACAAGCCCGAGCACGGTCTTATTCGGAGGTTGCACTGTATTCCATTTCGAGTTCCAAATTCATATTTTTTAGATAAAACCTTAACTAACTGGACCATCATGTAATTTGTTTGAAATTTGTTCTTCTTTGGTAGAAAATTAACATTGTCGGTTAAAAATTGAACTCTTTTATTGCAACTACATTTCTGCAGTACAGAATTTAACCATTATTGTTAGAAAATCCTTTTTTTTCGTATTAGAAAATTAAATACTTTGAACGAAAATTCAACTATTCTATTTTTGGTTAAAAATCTCAACATTGTAGGTGAAATTCATGTACTTTGCTTGAAAGTATTTTTTTGGTTGAAAATTACCTGTTCTTGGTACAAAATTATATTTTTAATGAAAATTCATCTTTTCGGTTGAAAATTAATTTCTTAGTTGAAAATTCAACTATTTTAAACTGAAAAAGAGGTAATACGTAACATTCCAGATGAAAATTTGTCTTTCGAACTAACAAATTTTCCTAGAAAATGAATAATTTTATGTAAATGAGATTACCTATCTACCAAAAAAGAGCCATTTTCATAAAAATCCATGATTTTTCCACAATGAACGATGCAGTTTCTATCAAAAATGGAACAGTTAAATTTTCAGTTTGAAAAATAATTATTTTGAAAAAATTGTGACGAATAGTTGAATTTTCAACTAAAGAAATTAATTTTCAACCGAAAAGGTGAATTTTCATTAAAAATATAATTTGGTTCCAAAAAAGACAAATTTTGAATAAAATACATGAATTTTCAACCAAGTAGTTGAATTTTAAACTTGAAAAGGGGAATTTTCAACTGGAAATTGAATACTCAAGTTTCCATTTAATACAGTTAATTTTCATTTAAATAGTTCAACTTCAAACTCAAACTACTATATTTTAACCAAAATTGGAAAAGTTGAATTTTCATTCAAAAAATTAATTTTCGACAGAAAAAAAATGCTTTTAAGGAAATTACATGAATTTCACCTACAATGTTGATATTTTTAACCAAAAATAGAATAGTTGAATTTTCATTCAAAGTATTTAATCTTCTAAAACCAAGAAAAAAAGGATTTTCCAACAATAATGGTTAAATTTTGAACTGCAGAAATGTAGTTGCAATGAAAGAGATTAATTATTAACCGAAAGTATCCATTTTATACAAAAAAAGAACAAATTTTGAACCAAGTACATGAATTTTTGTCCAGGTAGTTAAGTTTTTATCTAAATAATATGAATTTGGAACTCAAAATAAAATATGTCAATTTCTAGTTTAAATTTTAATTTTCGAATAAACAAAGAACAACTTTTTTATTAAATATCCAAATTCGCAATCAAAGAAATCAATTTTAAACTAAAATAATGAATCTTTAATCAAAAATTGATTTTTAAGCAGGTTGTTCATTTTTCAACCAAGTAGTTTGGCTTGCGCCATTTCTTATAAAACTGCATTAAATTCTATTTTTTATTGGATAACAATCGTTTAGAATTTTGTTACAACTTTAAATGTTTTATAATAAATGGAAAATTGTTTACAAACGAAATTAATAATAAATAAAAAAGCCTAATAACAGAAAGCTATTTTGTAAACCGACTGAAACTCGACGGATAGACGTTTGGTAATTTGTAATCATATTTTAGGAACCCGTCAAGATTTCCAAAGTTTTCTTAGCTCAATTTAAAAGAAAATTGGAAGAAATGCTTTCTCTAGATTTCAGATTTTTGCTTTAATTTTCATAGGTGACGTGTCGGGTTCTATTGTTGTAAATATTGGGAACCGCGAGTTTACTTTTGAGCTCTTCAAGGACTGGCAAGATTTACCTAGGTGGCTGGTTAGTGAACCAAGTGAGCGTTTTGAAACGTACAAGGTTCATTTTTATGGATGCGATCTTGGTCGTCATACGACTTCCTTCTCAGTGTCACCAAGAGATCCCCATCATCAACTGCATAGAGTTCAATTAAAAATAGGCGATATAGAGATGGACAGTTTTGATCATGAGTTCAAACGTTACGATTACGGGAACTGGAGGAACCTTTTCAGGGATTGTCTGGGATTAAATCCACGGGATTACGTATATATATCAATACCAGAAACTAAAAAGGTCCTTTATGTACGGGTAGAAACACCAGGCGCATATAACGAGCGTAGACGACGTGAAGGACGTGTAGCACGTGAGCTCGAAATGGTCTAGACAATGTGTGCACAAATAAAAAAATAGAATCCGCAAGGATACTTATAAATCTGCAATTTAAAAGGAAAATCTTACCATTCTTCTCATTTCTAACCTGGACACTTTCAAAACATCCAAATTCTATAGTTTATAATTTCGATTCCCTAATTTCGTATGTTTCTGGAAATTTCTGTTGTAAATTATGCATATGCAAGTAAATAAATAAACTCATCAGTTTCCAATAATAAATTTTGTTTTTTTTTCCCTCAGAGATTTTCGAAAAGTGTGTCTGAGAATATTTCGTAGCTTATAATTCAGGAAAAATGAGTTTTAAACTTTAACACGACCCAATCAATTAAATATATTTTTGATTAAGATTGAAAAGAAATCCATTTTATCATGCATAATTTTTGCAAAATAAGCAAGAAAAAGATTTATAATTAAAAAATAAACTTCCAAACAGCCTCACTTTTCGGCTCATTAGAGACAAGAATAACACAATGAAAAAAGGGGGAGAATAAGGGGAAAAAGTCCACCAAAAACCAACCTCTCACTTTTTCCTTTCTCCGTCCTTTTTATACTACGAGGGGACCAACATGTTTCGAGGCCAATTTAGACCTCCTCATCAGGGATTATTTATAGGGAATAACTAAAAGAATGAAAAAAAAAATTCCTGGAAAGAAATTATTTCAATCAGTATTAACCCTTCCCGTGTGGAAATTTTAGTCGGGGGCTAGCCAGTCCACAGTCGGGGAGCCCGACTTTAAGTCGGGAGCTGGTCGGGGAGCCCAGCTTTAAGTCGGGCTTTGGTCGGGCTTTCTGGCTGGGATCCGACCAGAACCGTCACGCTCGCTTATGCAGCCCCCAACCGGGGAGCCCAGCCGGTCTATGGTCGGGCTATCCGACCATGGCCCCGTCAGGATTCAACGGTACTCTAGCAGGTTTAAATATTAAAATAATTAGATTTATATAGATTATATATAATAATAAAGATTTGTAACACTCGAAAAAAGGTTTTGGTTGCCGTGACCAGAAATCGGGTTCTTCCAGTGGATCACCTCTTACAGCTTCATCACTTAAATTTTCTTCAAATGAAAGTTTTCCAATAAATTTGTTGGCCCTTTCTTTAGGTTGATTAATTTCTGACAATAAACAATGACGATAACAATGTTTAAGCAATATGAATTGAACATAATATACCCGTATCACAAATATACTAATTACTTTTGCCTAAAGTTCCTAACCTCAAAATTTTATTTTTCAATATATAAAATAAAACAATTTTCAGTTCAAAAAATAATGTAAAACTTCATAATATAAATGAGTGAAAGATAAATAACTCACCTTGTTGAATATTTTCAACTGGAGGATTGAAAGACGCTTCCTCTGAAGCGAATTCGTCTCCAGAACTTGAGACATCGGACTTTCTGTCAGAAGCGCTTTTAAGGTTATGTATATAAACACAGCAGTTTTTTCTTGGCGAGAAAATTGTATTTCATTTATTTATTTTTATTCAGTATTTCAAACTCCTGTATTAAACCAAAAAGTGATATATCTATACCCAAAGATTCTTTGCTATACCTATTTGCATTCACTCTAAATTTTGAAAATCTTCCTTTTCAAATTAATGCCAAGTGATTTGTAAGATAATCCTAAAAATAATTATTTACCTCATAACATTGTATAAACTATTGTCAATTTAGTAAGATAGCAGCGTAATTAAATCATTGACGATTCATTTTATTTTATTTTTTAAGTGGGCACTGTTTGCTTAATATTTTGTGTACTTACTGATTATTATCGGTTATTACACTGAATGAAAATATACCTGACTTGCCCCCTACCATCTCCCGACTCGGCTTTTGATTAAAAATATACCTGACTTGCCCCCGACCGTCGCCCGGCTGGGCTCTCCGGAAAAAAAAGTGGCCCGACCAGCCCCCGACTAGGAATCATGTTGTATTAGGGCCAACTGGGGCTATTTCCACACGGGTTTCACTGTGCAGACCGAAAATCTCAAAGTGGGCCCAAAATGTGCGGGACGTTCTACTGGATGGATTTAATTGAAAATTGGTACTAAGGGGTTATTTTGGTCGCTGAATACGAATTCGGGGTCAAAATTCATAATTTCGAAATGGCTGATCCAATATGGCGTCCAAAAATTTTGAAAAATCGAATGAGTTGGCGGATTTTGATGAAAATTGGTACTAGGGGTATTCAGCGACCCAAATAACCTCCTAGTACCAATTTTCATACAAATCCGCCAACTCGTTGGATTTTTCAAAATTTTTGGTCGCCATATTGGATCAGCCATTTCGAAATTTCGAATTTTGACCTCGAATTCGTATTCAGCGACCCGAATAACCCCCTGGTACCAATTTTCATCCAAATCCGCCGACTCATTGGATTTTTCCAAATTTTTGGTCGCCATATTGGATCAGACATATGGAAATTTCGAATTTTGACCTTGAATTCGTATTCAGCGGGCCAAATAACCCCTTAGCATCAATTTTTAATGAAATTCGTCAATTCATCAGGAAGTTTCCTTCAGGACGTGTATACACGTCATCCGCAGTGGGTGACGGACAACTTTGCACGTAGAAACTTTGCACGTGCCCAACTGTGCACGTCGATGGCCGGACGGACAACTGTGCACGTCCAAGACCACAGGAGCCCATCTGTGCACGTCGAAATTTCGACGTGTACAGTTGTCCAAGTACCATCTGTGCACGTGCACAGTTGTCCAAGTGACAACTGTGCACGTTGAAATTTCGACGTGCACAGTTGGGCAAGTGAAATCTGTGCACGTGCACAGTTGTCCAAGTGACAACTGTGCACGGCGAAATTTATACGTGCACAGATGGGCTCCTGTGGACTTGGACGTGCGCAGATGTCACTTTCCTAACTGTGCACGTGCACAGTTGTCACTTGCCCAACTGTGCACGTGCACCGATGTCACTTGCCCAACTGTGCACGTGCACAGATGTCACTTGCCCAACTGTGCACGCTTATGTCCTTACGTAAGGGTTTATACGAGGGTGATTCTTTATATCTACGTATAATAAATTTTTAACAGTTAAAATTCCAAATTATTATAAATATAAGAAAATATTTCTTTAAATTTATTTTGCTTCCTCATAGAGAAAGCTTTGTAATAGTTACATTTTCGAAAATACTTTAATTCATTTAATTTAACTTTCGTCAGTTGATCAATGTCTAATACAATGTTCTGAAGCTTGTATTAGATATTTACATTTTATGTGTGTCTGTGTGTTGATGCTACACTTTTTTGTGAACACGATAACTTGAGAATAGTTGCAGATAAATTGATAAACTTCGTACGGTTTATTTTTACCACTAATAACTTAAATCAGACAGAAGGATTTCAAAAAATGTTGATTGCATTTTTTAGCACGTTTTTACTACTTGAAAAATTGTTTTTTATATTTCAAACTTTTCTTCATTGTCATAATTCACAGTTAATGCATGCAAACAGAATATTCCTTGACTCGAAACAAATCCATTGTTCTATAATATTAATATATTTTATTGAAGATTAAGAAAATTTTAATCAGTTATAATATTGGAAAAATTGAAATTTACAATTTTATTAAAATAATTAATCCTTCTGCTTTAAGGAAGCAAATGCTCTATTTGCTATTTCATCATGACGAGGAAGCAGAGTGCTCATGATATGAGCCCCAACAAATATAGACTCCGATAAAACGCCCAAAATCAAAATCACAGATAGTTTTAATACTCTCATCTTAATAAGCCCTACACTGTCAAAAATGTTTGGAATTCTCCAACACTTCTGCAATACAAGAGTAAGGTTCAATTGCAAACACGGTATTGGAATGACGAAATTGCAATACATGTATTGTAAGAGCTGTAAATCGTGAAGTCACCGTCGAGCATTCCAATGCATGTATTGTAGCGTTCATAAGTCGAAAATTGTGCACAAGGGATTCACGGAGTTAATGGAATTCAGGGAATTCAAGGAATTCATGAAACTTAAGGAATTCACGAAATTTATGAAATTCACGGAATTCATGGATTTCACAGAATTCACGGAATTCACGGAATTCGCGGAATTAATGGAATTCACGGAATTCAAGCAATTCGCGGAATTCATGAAATTTAAGGAATTCAAGAAATGTATGGAATTCACGGAATTCATGGAATTCAGGTAATTCATGGAATTCACAGAATTCATGGAATTCATGGAATTCACGGAATTCAGAGAATCCAAAGAATTTAGAGAATTGAAGGAATTCAAGGTATTCATAGATTTTAAGAAATTTTGAGAATTGAGGGTATTAAGAGAATTTAAGGAATTCAGAGAATGCCAGGCATTCCATGAAATCTATGAATACAAAGAATTCAAAATCCTTAGAATGTACAGAATGGTTTTCATTCCTGGAATTCTCATAATTCCTTGAATTCGTTGAATACCTTGAATTCCTTGAATGCCTGAATTCCCTGAATTCTCTAAATTCCTTGAATTCTCTGAATTCCTTGAATTTTCTGAATGCCTCGAATTCTCTGATTCCCTTGAATTCTCTGTATTCCATTAATTCTATGAATTTTTTTAATTAAATGGATTCCTCGAATTCATGGAAATTTATTAATTCCTTGAATTCTATGAATTCCTCGAAAGTGAGTGTGTGTAAAGTGACATTGGGTAGGGTCGGCCTAGTTGTTCGCGTTTTCGCGTCGACCCCAAGCTCACGGGATTTTCAAAATTTTGCACATGTCCAAACTCTTTCTCCAATTTTTTCATTAGAATTATAAATTTTCTGGCTATAGTCTAAGAAAGCTTATTATCCAAAAATCGAACTTTAGGCTGCAAAATATTCAACTAGCAAATCTCGATCTAAACCAATTTTAATAGGTTTCTGAAACTTAACTTTGGAGTGATGGGTACGGTTTTGATATTTGGAACAAATTATGAATTTTGGTTCGAAGAAGCACTTAGAACTAGGCCAATTTATGTGAAATGATGAATAGAGAGAATGAGTAAGGTTTAATTGGTTTTTATGCCAGTTAATCTTTGGAATCCGTCGAACTTTAAACATTATTGAACTATTTTTGACCCGTGCTTGAGCAAGGGAACTTTTTTTCACGCAGGACATAATACCTCATTTTTGCACTTATGGAGTTTTTTCGAGACCCTATAAAAATTGCTTATGGGGGTTGAATTTAAAAAGTATTAAGCAAATAATTTTCAAGAAAATCATGCCAGATGTATGTATACCATTAAGCCATTTCCCTTTCAGGGTAGGCGTGACACTACCCGATTCGGGTAGTGTTTCTAGGTGGATAGTTTTCTTGTATTCATAATTAACTACAAGTTTGGGCTCACCACACCCATAATATGCCAACAGCACACAGTATTCTCGAATGGTCACCCATCCAAGTACTAACCGCGCCCAACGCTGCTTAACTTCATTGATCTGACGAGAACTGGTTTTTTCAGCGTGGCATGGCCGTTGATGATGACGATGATGATGATGATGCAGTAAGATAATCTAATATTAACGATTCTGTCACAAATTTCCAAAAAGGCCTTTTTTCCAGAGGAAATACACGTGAAACTTTATGGGCTTTGAACAACCCCTGGAAATCAATAGATTTTAAAATTAAAAAAAAATACGTGTTTACTTTTTTTGGCATTTGAACAAATCTGAAGGGTGAGATGAAGAAAATTTGAAGAAAAACAATTTGTACCACACAAATAAATAAACCTTCATATTTCACTAACCAATGACTAAGACAAATGTGTAACCCGTCATTACACATGATCACATAAACAACTTCACTTTTTGTTACATCATAAGAAAATACATCAAATAAATAAACGATTTTGTAAAATCAAAGACAGATAAGTAAATTGAAAAAAATAAATACCTACCGAGTAGGCACGGTAGTTAGTAGTTAGACCCACTGGGAGACTCAAAGAAGCTCAATAAGATAAAAGTATTAAATAGTACATTTCGTGACTAATGCGGACTGACGGCCTTTTTGAAACGAGCGCAATGTTTTTGTAACGAGTCGTAGGTAAGGGCGTATAATTATACGTAGATATAAAGGACCACCCTCGTATCAACCCTTACGTATGGACATAACCGTGCACAGTTGGGCAAGTGACATCTGTGCACGTGCACAGTTAGGCAAGTTCCAACTGTCCACGTGCACAGTTGGGAAAGGGACATCTGTGCAGGTGCACAGTTAGGAAAGTGACATCTGTGCACGTCCAAGTCCACAGGAGCCCATCTGTGCACGTCTAAATTTCGACGTGCACAGTTGTCCAAGTGACGACTTTGCAGGTGCACAGATGGCACGTGCTCAGTTGGCACGTGCACAGTTGACCCCATCCCATCCGCACTTTAGGCCCACCTAGTCCATGACGTGTATACACGTCATCCGCAGTGAAGGGTTTTTAAAAACGCAGTGAAGTAGTTTGTACGCATTCACTATGGGTGAATTTATTTGTGCTCATTTTATGAGCATTCAGCTTCCTCATAAGTATCAAATAAATTTGCTTCCTCATAGATGGAGGTTGTTGCATGTAAAGTTACATACAGTATTTTTATTTTATTTATTTTTTGATACAGAGAGAATTTCGAACAAATTCTAGTAGCAAAACGATATTCTTAATATTTGATAAAAAATTTTACTTATGAACGAAAAATTAAAAAATGTTTGTATGGAGATAGCTGTTATCATTCTATCGAATTATATCAATTCCAATATCTCAAATTCTTTCTTGTCATTCTCACGATATTTAATTAAATGAACTTCAAAAATGTTCATCTTATAAAGCTTCGTTTTTCATATTTTTACATTCTCATCAGAGAAGGTATTAGATTTGTGTAAAGTTTGACCCCCTCCGTTTTTGTCAAATGTCCACGTTTTGAGACATTCTGAAACCAAAAAACAGATTTTCGCGAATGTGTCTGCCTGTATGTATGAGTGTGCGCATGTTGATTTTTATTTTGTTAGCACGATAACTTTCGAAAGAATTGACAGATTGGATTGGGCTTTGGTATACTCTTCAAGTGTCCTAAAATGAAGGTCAAGTCCGTTAGCCAGCCATTTTTGATCAAAATTCAAAAAGTGAGCGGTTTTTCAAAATTTTTGAGACCACTTTTTTCCAAATTTAAAAAATCTATGTACGGATATTAGTAGTACTCAAAAAGCGAACAATTTATCTCAATGACTTTTCGGTCAAAATATACAAGATATGAAAAAACATGAAGCAAAAATTGTGCATATAAAAGTCGAGTCGCGAGAAGTCCCAGACGATTAGAGAAAGGCGATTATCGTCCCAATATACAAAAGAAAGGGAGATAAAAGCAACTGCAATAATTACAGAGGTATCAGCCCACTAAGTACCGTAAGTAAAATATACTCAAAAATACTCATTCGTAGGGTAATGGAAATCACAGAAGAAAAAATATGGGAAGTCCAAAGTCGATTTATGCCAGGAAGATCATGTACAGATCAGATATTTAGCCTAAGACAGATCACAGAAAAAAGAATGTGAGTAGAAAAGAAAGTTTTCTGTGCATTTATTGACCTAGAAAAGCATTTGACAAGGTAAATAGAAGTAAACATTGGGAAATCCTCAAAGCGTATGGAGACAATGGATGGCTCTTACAAGCAATAAAAACAATATATACAGGTAACATAGCGATTGTAAGGGTAAATGGGAAACTGAGTGACTGGTTCCATATTATGCAAGGCGTGAAACAAGGATGCGTTATGTCCTCGTGGCTATTTATCATATTCATGAATAAGTGTCTAAGAACTGCCCTCTTCGACGAAGAAGGTGTAGATCTCGAAACAATCAAGGTACGTGGGTTAGCTTTCGCAGATGACAAGATTGTTATGGCAGAATCAGTCGAGGACTTGCAAAGAATGTTGAATAAACTGCATACAAGCATGAAGGACATGGGACTCAAAATTAACGTAAATAAAACAAAAATCACGGTGTTTGAGGGAAAAAGTGAGAAAACAATGTGCAACATTGTTCTAAATGATGAGAGATTAGAACAAGTTGATAAGTACGTATATCTAGGTAGCCTATTCACTAGCGACGGAAAAATAGATGGGGAGTTAGACAGGCGCATAAATAAGGGTAAGCAGGTTATCCGTAGAGCAGGGTCTATCCTCACAAATAAAAACATATCGAAAAAAGCTAAAATGCCCATACATAATTCTATATTTGTACGGACTGTACTATACGGTAGCGAGACGTGGACCTGTCAAGAAAAGGACAGGAGTAAAATTAACGCGATCGGCATGAAACCTCTGCGCATAATGTGCGGGAAAACACTGATGGAAAAAGTCCGAAACGAGATAATCCTCAAAGAATGTGGTACAGGAGAGACACTAGTTGGCATATGGGAAAGAAATCAGCTAAGATGGTTCGGTCATCTTGAAAGAATGAAAGATGAACGACTGACCAAACAAGTGTATAAAGGTAAAGTAGATGACAGAATGCCCAGAGGTAGACCGCCAAAAGAATGGTCAGAATCTGTGAATGAGACATTAATCCGAAGTGACATAAGAAGCCGTAGAAACACAATAGCTGGCATGAAAAAATGCATGGACGTGCAGGAAGCTAGAGCAGTATGCCAGGACAGAAAAGTGTGGCGAAAAATAGTTTGTAAACAGAGTGACAATAGAGTGAATTACGGCTGAAACAAAGACCTTGGATACTAATGGGCCCAAGTGGGGAACCATACATAACAATTTTGTGAGGCTCTTCACTTGGGATGATCGCCAGAGAGATTGATCAGCAACCTGGGTGGGAGCAGTGTTGCGGAATGAACGGTTCATTTAAATAAATAACACGAGAATTCCAGATCAATTTAAAATATCTATACCTAACACCTATATACCTATCTACCTTATACCGACACTAGAGTTCTTAGATTCGCGAGACTTCAAGTTCGGGTTATGTAACGGAGAATATGACAGAATCTTTAAATTTTTCAAATGATTCCAACCTAATAGTTTGAATTAGTTACCAAGAAGATTGACATTGTAACACAAAAGACAAAGTTTCAACAAAATACCGAAATTTTAAACCTATTGATGATAATTCTATTGATACATTAGATGTCTAAATTTTAAATGTTAAAATTTGAAACTACCTAAAAATGAAAATTGTAACTTTCAAATATTGGTTTTAGAACCTTTCTAAGCACAAATTGATTAGGATGAGACATTGTAAACTATGAATAATTTGAAATGAATTTAACAAGCGATATTGAAAAGCTTATTGCATATAGGTTTTTTTTTTATTAGAAATGTCGGAAATTCCCGGTTAAAAACTAAAGTCCTAATAATTCTTCAATTTTCCAGGTTTCTTGGTTTCTACATTTAAAAATGATAATTCTTATTTAGACGTACTTAAGTCTTATTCATTACTTTTTTCAGCTTTAATTGAAAGTGATTATATGTATATACATTAGGATGCCCAAAAAAGTGTGTTTTTGAAATTTGCAAACGCAAACCGCTAAATTTCTTCCTGTAGGTGAAAAAATACGGCCATACATTTAAAAAATTTTTTTAGAGGTTCCGCTAGGCCGCTCTAGGTCTGAAAATTAATTTTCGTCATTTTCAATTGCCTTAAAATAAAAATGTAAGGCTAAGAAATTATTTACATCTAGAAAGTTAATATTACTTATTGAGGAATAAGCCCTCAATTTCAGCAAACAAACCACAATTGTGGAGATATTATACACTGAGAGACTTTTTGTTAGAATAAATCATAAAAATGAATGAGAATTTAGTATAATATCATTCCAAAATAGGGAAAACAGGGTTTGCGTATCAAAAATTAATGTAGTGGTTTTCAGCCGGCAAAATTAATATTTTTGTTTGAACAAATGGAAAGGATGTTGCATTAACTTTCATAAAACTTGCGAGAATTTAAAATTCACTATATCAAAGTTGACAAGCGACATTAAAACGACAGAAATACAATTTATTCGAAAGAGTGAAAACATCTTTTGAAGTTGCCGTACAAAGCATATGATAATCTCAAACGACTATATGAAAAATAACTCACTCCACCAAAAGATTCAACCTTCAGAAGGAGGAACTAAATACTCAAATTAAATACAATTATATACGGAAACACGCGTACAATTATAATTTGTATTATTATATACTTAATTTATTCACTACATACATAATCGCACGCTTAATCGCTCTGGAAAATCGGAATCGCTGCGGCGAGATTCGAACCTAACTTACCCGAAGCACTAACGCATTTTATCCCAAACAACTAAACCCCACGGCTAACTTATATTGTGGAATATTTTGCAAAAATCTCGGCAAAGCTGTGTCGCTTGACAATTCAGGGCAGTATGAAAAATATCTGGGCCCTGCTTCACGAGTAGTAATAAAACATTGTTGACTATTTAAAAAAGAAGTTTGTGATTTTGAAAATTAACGCATTAAATGCTCTTTTTACAATTTTTGGTATCAAAAAAAGCTTTTGGTTTTGAAAAATCTGGTCACGGATTGGAGTAGAGAATAGAAATAAAATAAAGGTATAATTAATTTTCTCGTTCAGCGAATTTTTTGTTTCAAGTAATTTCTTAAAAATAATAATAATGGGATTTTACAATATTTACATGCATTAATCTAATTGAACCGAATTGGATTTGGACCGACCGCGGCCGGTGTTCCAAACTGAAAAAAATTTGGGCAAGCAGCTGTCTTAGTGAGAACGCATCGCCACCACGGCGGTCGGTGCAGCCGCCACACCACATTCGAGTGAGCATTAGTGCCAAACGTGCGAGCAGATCCTTTCCCGCGTGTTGGGAACGCTGCAGTCCCACAAAAGAGAAAGCAATTGCCCCACGAGTCCAGAAATAGATTTTCGCGCACAAATTAAGCAGCAGGTCGCAGTTGAATTTTGTTATCGTGTAAACAATTAAGTACACCAGAAATCAATAATAGTCAATGCCTAGATACAAATATAATAAAAATATATTGTTTAAAAGACATTTTATTGCCATAAAAAAATGTTATAAACTAATAGACATCTATCGAATTTTTACGAGAAAATATTTTGACGGCATGTAAAATAATTTTAAAATACTTGACAATGTTATTTAAAGTGAAAAAAATATTTGAACATGAAAATTCATGATTTTTATTAACAAGTTATACAAATAATTGTTCTGTATTATTTTAATAATAATTTAATAATTTAATAATAATTATTCTGTTGTATCTTTTTAGGGACGGAAACAATTTTGCTATACAAAGTTGCTGGGAATGACTTTATGATTTTTTTAGCCCAAAAGTTTTATTATAAGACAAAAATTTAATTTTTTATAACAAATTGTATAAAAAATTGTGTTATATTCGTCTATTGTTACAGGGAAAAATTTATTTTGGTTTTTAAAAACATTCTGCGTATGACTTTATGATGTTACTTGCCTATTCTATTAAATGCTTTCAGTCTAATTCAACAATATCAATTTTTATTAACAAGTTTTATAAACAATTGCTTGATAGTCGTGTATAAAATATGTTTTTTTTTTTATTAAACTTGCTGCGACTGATTTTGTGTTGGAAATGATGTCAATAATTCTAATTGTTATCATTAAATGAAGCACATAGACAGTTGTTAATATAATTTGTTGAGAACAATTGAAACTATTATCTTAGAATAAACCTTTTCGGCTCACCGAAATTCGATAAGCATTTAAGAAATATTTTCGGTGTGCCCAGGAGAAACTAGAAAGGACGCCTAATAGGTTCATCGAAATACGGTGAGCGATACACCAAATATTTTCGGTGTGCCTAGACACTTCGTTAATAATAATCATGTGTGTTTATGTTTAACAACAGTCACTCACAGTACTTATTATCTCTTTTTTATGAATGAAGGATAAAGAATTTTCAACATCAGGTATAAAATAAACTTTTATTTATGAATTGATGATACGTAATACAATGTCTCAAAAGTTGTCTCTATTTAAAAATTAATTTAAGATTGAAATGAAATCTGCTTTCTTATGAAGAATTTTATGTACCGAAATCAGAGCTTGAAAAAAATCACGAATCAAAATTAGATTTTTGAACAACCTCCTTTTCGGCTCATTAGAGAAAACTACATACCAACAGAAAAAAGAAGGAGAAAAGGAAAGAGTCAACCAAAATTAAAAAAAAAGCGAATTTCCAACCAAATACTTAAATTTTCAACCAAACACATGAGTTTTTAACTATAATGATGAACCATCAACCAAAAAGTTAATTTTCAACAAAACAGTTTGACGTTCAACTAAGTAGTATAATTTTCAACCAAAAAAGATAAATACTGAACGGAAAATGTAACAGTTCATACTTCGAGCAAACAAGATTTTGATTTTAAATCAAATCCCAAAAAAGATTAACGTCTTTTACCAAAAAAAAAATACGAAATTTCTACCTTATAGGTTATAGCTTATAGGTTATGTACACGAGCCTGTTCACGACGGCAGGCTTATGTATTGATAAATTATTTACATTTGAGGTCATTGCGTAAATGCGAGAAGTTCTTCTTCTCTAAGAAATCATCCAAGATCAAAAGTTCACTTGGAAAAATAAAATAAGCACGAATATATACGACAAACCGTTTGTGGGATGAAACAAACTCCGCGCGAAACTCGGGTTGGGGATGCCGTTCTCCCGCCTAAACGGAGCGTTACTGTACCAACACTGTTGGGGCTACAGCTGTTCCAATGTGGGCACACAGCGTGCCCAACAAGAGAGAGAATCCGCACCAAGCGTCTTAGGTTTCTGTTAACTTCATATAGACAATATCAATTTCTAAAATACGTTTTCGAGATTATGATATTCACTATTTTTCTTATTCAAATTATTTTTCGAAAACTCAGTAAAAAGAATATCACTTTTTCATAGTGTTGATTCTTGAAATGGAGATTCATAATATTTCGTATTTCGAATACTACTTTGTCGTCTTCGTGTTTTAAATACTCGTATGATAATATTAAACTTCGGTACTGTAATACGAATAAGTGTAATAAAACCTCGGTTTTCCCTATTTTGGTACGATTTTATACCAAATTCTAATTCATTTTTTTCATTTATTCTAACAAAAGGTCTCTCAGTGTAGGGTGCAGAATACGCAATTTTTAAAAATTTTATAACAATTAATGGTACGAAATGGCCCCTAGACATTTTTTCAGAAATAATATTCACAGGATTTATCCTAAAATATAAAAACAATATTGCCCATAAGGAATAAATTAAAATTATTTATACCGGGTACCGAAGAAAATCTTGAATTTGGAAAGATACAAAAAATACACATGTTTATACTTTTAAAATTCTTATTGTATTTTAAAATGTATTTTTACCTATCATTTACCTGAAAAAGATGTAAGCTAGTTTTATTTAATTGAATTTCTGAAAATAAGACTTGATATAAAATAATAGCTGAAAATACATTTTAAATTGCTATAGGAATCTTTAAACTATTACACGGTATAAATATTTTTAATTTATTTCTTATGGAGAATATTCTCCTTCAATTATACAAGAAATCCTTTGCATATTATTTCCGAGAAAAACAGTAAAAATTATTCCTCGATAAATAACGGATACTTTTCAGGGATGAAACAGTTTGTTTGCCTTAAATTTGTATTAAAAAAAAATTATAAACTAAGAAAATTAATTTTCACACCTTAAACGACCTAGCGGAACCTCAAAAATTATTTTTAAAAATGAAATAAAATTCATGGCAGTATTTTTTCGACAAATGGAAGAAATTTAGGTGGTAGCGTTTGCAAAATACAAAATCACACATTTTTTGGGGCACCGTAGCATACATACAATTATTGATTGAAATAGAAAGTATATTTTTCGAAGTAATATGCTTTTCATAAATTATTGATGAAGAAAAATAAATCATACATAAAGAAAACTAATTGCAATTCGCTTGATGACCGTTGCTTGCTTTGATCTCCAAGTCTCGATTCGGCTCCGTTCGGTTCCCATCGGCTCGCATCGGCTGTATATGAGTGCCGTTCCACCGACCATGCTTCGGTGGCGTGGCGTCGCTTATACGTGAGTGGCGTGGCCTATCTTGCGCCTTGGAGATGGAGGGGATACACAGGAGTAAGCGAGGTGACCGAGAGTGGTATCCGCCTTCTCTTTCCAACCTTTGTATCCCCTCCACCTCTAAGCCACTGGATACGCCGCGCCACTCACGTATAAGCGATGCCACGCCGCCGAAGCTTGGTCAGTGGAACTGCACTCTATCACAGCTCTGGTCTCCCCTCTATCGCTTTGCCTTCACAAAATTACTAACTAAATAGCACTATTCGGTAATATCTATAGATCGCGTCACGTCCCTATGCATCCTCCTACAGAGAATAGTAATTTTACAGAAAAATTTAGTCATTCGTGTTATTTTATATACTAACTGCTTCTATCCTTTTTGTATAGTTTAATAATTCCTCTACTAATTTTTCCCACCTCAGATTTTACTACGGAAAATAATAATACCTGCTATTCTAAATAAGAAAATGTCATATTAAAATAATATAACTTACTATCACTGTAATAAAATACACAAATTATCGTCTTTGTCCTTCCATTGCAACCTAGTTTAGTAATTTTTCCAGCAAAAAGTCTCTCCGTGTATAATACCAAATTCAAGACAAATCGGTAAACAAAGTTTAATTTTGGAACACACACCAGGAACACTAGAAAAAAAAATTTTTCAGCAAGATATGCAGTTTTTTGTAAAACCACTTTTTTCGAATTTTTTCTCAGTTTTTCTAGATTATCTCGGCAACCGTACAAGATGTCGAAAAACAAGCCCACCGTTGGATTCGGCATTGAAAAATGCATTGAAATCATATATTGATTTTCATTGAAAAATTTGTTACAACATTTTATCTCATGATGTGATTTTAAAAAAAAATTTGATTAGAAAGATCTCGGAAACCTGACTTGCTGGAGAGAAATGGTGGCCAGATTCGTATTCAGCACAAAAAACTACTCTGGAAATGACATATCTCATTCCATGAGCACATGGGTCACATTTTGTTGACCAGTTGTTAAATTGGAAAATAATCGGGGAAGTTTAAAATACATTTAGAAGTTTTGAAAGGATTTCAAAACAATGTAAAATGTGAAAAGATTTCAAAATATTTGAAACATGATGTAGATTTTTGAAGATTCCGAACACAAGATTTATAAGCTTTGTAAGCATTTTGAACGGTTTCAAATGAATACAAAATTTGCATCAAAATTCCTAAAAGAAATAACAATTTTTTTAAAATTAATTTTAAAAGAATATTGAATAAGATTTCAAAATAAATTTGAATGTATAAATTAATGTTTCTAGCTTAAAATTGCTTAAAATTATATAATTTAAAAAATTTATATATTTTTTTATTCATTCTTCAATTCATAGCATTGAAAATGATAGCCTGGATTTCTATTTTTTGTTTTAATCTTTCAACTGTACAATGTCAAAATAAATTGAAATAAATTCTTGTAGTTGTAATTTTTCGTAAATTCTTGTAGAAGATTAAAACTACAATAAAATACAAAAATGTATAAAAAATAATGAAAAGTACAAAATTCGTCTCAATAATAGAAAAATTTGTACTTTCCTGTAATTTTGGTTTTAATTTATTGTATTTATTTGTAAATTTCTTTAAAAATGGTTTTAGTTTTTTGTACATTTTTGTAAAAAATTTTCCATCAGGGATATTTTCGATGAGCCTTGACACGAGGCGTGAACAAAGCAAGGTAATATTGATAAGGTATGTAAATAATTCTACTTTCATCGTGTTAAAGATAAATAAATTTGAAATACGTTATACTTTGGTCGAAATGATAAAGTCTATAAAAAAGTATGACAAAATGCCATCTAATTTGTTAATAAAGTTAAACATTTTACGCAGTTACCTTCTCTTATCTAACTTCTTTATTAATTAATCGATATTTTATTTTAAGTTAGTATATGGGTCAAACTAAAAAACTTGGAATGCTATGATTTTCAATTTTTCAAACCTTATAAGGATTTATAAGGATTTTATATAACTTAAGAGGATATAAAGTATTGTGAAGTACTCTACGGAGATTGACAAATATCAGAGGATTTTTGTGCGATTTCAATAAATATCGAACATTTCAATACAAAACGTCCAATCAAAGAATTTCACAAGATTAAGAGATTTTCTAGGATTTCAAAGATTGAAGAGACTTTCAATTATTCCAAAAATTTCACCGAAGTTTAAAAATTCTATGCTATTTTAAAGAAGTTTCTTAAATTTTGGAAAATTTTGAAGGATATAATGTAATTATAATTATTAACGGATTTTTAGAAGTTTTAAAAAGATTCACAATTAATTTAAAACTTGACAAAATTTAGAAGAAATAAGAAAAAACGTACAGTTTTGAATATTTAGAAATTAAAATTTTGAAGCTTCTTACAGATTTTGAAACGTTTCACAATAGTGAAAAAATTCTTAAAATCCCTGGAAAAATTTAAACTGATTTTTTATTTTGAAAAATGAATTTTAAAAGGAGATTGAAGAAGATTCCGAAAAAGATTTCAAAGCATTGCAAAAGTTTTCTCCAAATGTCGAGAAAAATCTGAATGATTTAAGTGCAGTTTTTTCAATCTCAGAAGATTTTTCAAAATTTTAGGAACAATTCGAGACAGTGTAAAATATATTTTTTTCAAAAGTCCTGAAAATCTTTTAAACTGACTAGAATTTTTCCTAAAATTTGGCAAAATCCTGAAAAACAAAAAAAATTAAACTTATACAGAATTTTAAGAAATTTTTTGCAAAAATTTGAATAATTTTAAAAGATATTTAGAAGGTTTAAAATTATTGGAAATGGGTAAAAAAGTAACTTGAAATTTGAAAAGATTTACAGAAATTCAAATAGAAACTTCTCTAAAAAATAGGTGGGTGGGTCACGAAAATATCCAAGGCATTGTTGTTGCTTTTCCGCAATGCTCATTGGGTAATTTAAAAAAATCAAAGGAATGTCGCCAAATTCATACACAGAATGAAGAATCGAGTTTCGGTTGATTAAGATCTATTAATTTAAAATTTTATGATTACATTTCCGGTTAAAATTATTAATTTTCAACCAAGAAAAAGAGAGTCTACAACAAAATAGTTAAATTTTCAACCAAACTGATAAATCTTTGATAAAAAAATGAATTTTCAACAAAAAGTGTAATAGTTGACATATCCATAATTTTTTAAAAAGTATTCAATAAAAAGCTGTTAAATTGAACCAAAAAATACGAATTTTCAATAGAAGAGTTGAATTTTCAACCAAGAGAGATTTTTCAATCAATACAGACAAAAAATCTCATCCAAAATACTTAGTTTCTAAGTCAAAAAGACAATTAAAAAAAAAGTTGTTTTTACAACCCGAAAATATGAATTTTCTACCAAAATAATTGAATTTTCGACTAAAAAGTACGAGTTTTCAACAAAATAAGTAAATTTTTAACTGAAAAAGATCAATTTTCCAGCAAAAATGAAATAGCTACATTTTTAATAAAAAATTCATTGTCAACAAAAGAAAAATGATGCATTTTAATCGAATAAATAAATGTTTAAACAAATAGTTCAATTTTCAACCGGAAAGTTAATATTGCTACAGAAAAAAAAGAACAAATTTCAACAAAATAGATGAATTTTCAACTAAAAAAGGTAAATTTTCAACAAACAATAGAACAGTTTAATTTAATTTAGAGAAATAAGTTTTTAACCAAATAAAATAAATTTCCAATGAAATAGTTAAATTTTCAAACAAACAGATGAATTTTCAACTAAAAAGATTAAATGTCCATAAAAAAAAATTTCGACAAAAAATTAAATAGTTAAATTTTTAGTTACAAAAACTAATTTTCAGTAAAAAAACTAATTTTGCAACTTTCCTTCGATTTTTTTTGATTACCCAATCGGCATTGCAGAAAAGCGTCAACAATGCTTCCGATATTTTCGCAACACACCTATTTTTTAGAGAAAGATTTTGAAATTTGTAAGATGAATTAATTTCAAATCCTTTGAAATATCTTGAAATCCATTGAACTCTTTTCAAGCTCTTAAAAATTCACCGGAATCTCCTAAAAGACCACGAAATCTTTAAAATCCTCTGAGATCCCTTCAATTTATTGAAAGCGACTGAAAATTCCTTCAAATTCTTTGAAATCCTTTAAATTAACTAAAACTTAAAAATCGTTTGAAGTCGCTTGAAATGTTGAAAACTTTCTGAAATTCCTTTATATCTTTTCAAATATCCTAAAATCGTGTAAATTATAATTATATTATATCCTTCGAAATCTTTCAAAATTTAAGAAAATTTTCTAAAATAGCATGGAATTTTTAAATTCGGTGGAATTTTTGAAATAGTTGAAAATCTCTTCAATATTTGAAATCCTAGAAAATCTCTTAATTCTTGTGAATTTCTTTGATTGGAAATTTATGTATTGAAATTTTTGGGCTTCCGTTTCCGGTACCGAATAGTAAAGTACGCGTGTTTGTTCTGTGCTATCTTTTTTGGTTTTGGCGACGAGCGTGGAGGTGTGATTGAGGCGAAAGGTGGTGAGGCTGGTCAGTGAAGTGAAGGGGTTGTGTGGAAGTGTGGGGAGGCTGTTTTGTAAGGTTAAAAGGGTTAGGAGGAGAGTTGAAAGTGATAATTTGGAGGTTAGTTGTCGAGGACGGAAAAGTGAGAGAGAAGATAGGGGACAGCAGATCGGTAAGATAGGTCAGCATGTTTGTTGCGAGGAGCCCAGTGGGGTCCGACAGAGAGCAGCAGGTAGACAACAACCCCGGTGCTGATGATCTCACTGAGACCGGCGAAACGGGGAGTGGTAATGGCGATGCCGGAGATAGTGATGATGGCGGTGGCCAGTATGCTACGCCAGGAAAATTCGGGTGGGGTGAGAAGAAAGGGGGGCTAGTTGACAGGAGGACTCGACGGAGGCCGTCAAATCGGGAACTGCTTAATAGATCCAGAGCTAGCAGTTTAGGATCGAGACAACTTTTTGATAAATGGAGGCAGGGGGGAGGGTTTACGGATAAAAGTGACGAGGGGGGTAAGATGGAAGACAGTAAAAGATCAAGGAAAGAAGAGGGTTATGAGCAGGGAGAGGAGAAGTTGCGGAAAAAGTTTAAAAAAAAGTCACCACCGGAAAGGAAGAAAGCAAAAGGGAAATTCGATCTAGAGAGCCTAGAAAATCTTATTAAAGGGTTTAGAGAGGAAACGAACCGAAGTTTGAATGGCATGCAAAAGCGAGGGGAGGAGGTTTGGGAGGAAATGAGGAAAGTTAGAGAGAAGTGGGAAGAATAGAATCTGGTGTAGCGGCAAGAAAAAGATAAAGTTTGGAAGCAGTTGGAAGATATTGAGAAAAATCAAAGGATGAGTGAGGAAAAGAGAAAATCAGATATGGAGAAGTTTGCAGAGAGAGTGAGAAAACTAGAGTGTAAGTCTGAGGATATAAAGAAAGGGAATGAGGGGGTAAAAGAAGGAGAGAGAATAAAAGAAATGAATGAGAACGTTATCCTAGAAAATGTGAGAATGAAATCAAGATTGAGAGAGTTGGAAAGGAAAATGGAAGTAGAAGAGAAGACGAACCGGAGTAGGAATATAGTGATTAGAGGAATGAAAGTAGATAGTGAATCAGGTAGAGAAGAAGTGGAAAAGTTGATGAGTGAAATTGGAGCAAAAGTGCATGTGGAAGAGGTAAATGGAGTGGGAAGGAAGATTGAAGGTAAATCTCGTATGTATGTAGTGAAAGTGAGAAATGAGGAAGAAAACGTTGATATCTTGAGAAAGAAAAAAGCTTTGAAGGGAAGGGAAGAAAGGATAGAGGAGGATATGACGTGGAATAAAAGAAGGAGAAAGGGGATGATGAAACAGAGAGCATGGAATGAAAGAGTGAAAGGGAACACGGTATGGATAGGGAAAGACGGCATGTGGATAAATGGGAATGTGTGGATATGGGATAATAAGGAAGAAAAATTAAGTGAAGTGTGTAGGGAAGGCGCATGGCGACGAGTGGAGGAAGTGAAGACTAAGAATACAAGGGAGGAGGTAATGGAAACACTAGAGGGTGAAAGAAAAGAAGGAGGAGAACACGGAGCGACGGGGTTTCCACAAAAGTAGGGAGGCGACATAATGATGAAAGAAGGGAGAAAGGAAGGAAAAAAGAAGTGAGAGTAGCGTTTTGGAACGTATGAGGGCTAATGAATAAAGATGAAGGTTTCTGGGAAGAGTTGAAGAAATGGGATGTAGCGATGTTGAGTGAAACCTGGGTAGATGAGAAGGAGTAGAAGAGAGTGAAGAGGAAGTTACCCAAGGGATATATGGGGCAGATGCAAGGGGCAAAGAAAGAGAAGGCAAAGGGAAGAAAGAAAGAGGGTATGGTGTCAGAAGTGAGGGAGGAATTGGTAAGAGAAAAGAGAATAGAAATGGGATTTGAGGAAACGGATGGATTAATGACGAGAATGGTGATACTAGGAAAAAGAAAGGTGAGGATAGTTTGCGTTTACAGGAGAAGGGGAGAAAAAGAAGGTTGGAGTGTGATTAGGAAATGGGTGGCGAAAAAGGATGACGAATTGGTGTTGATAGAAGGTGATCTGAATGCTTGGACGGGGGAACAGGAAGGGGAAATATGGGATGAAGACAGTGAGACTTTTAGGAGAAAATCGGAACACAAACAGGTGGACCAGGAGGGTAGGACTCTGTTGGAAATTCTGGGAGAAACAGGATGGTTTATTTGAAATGGGAACTCGGAAGGGGATGAGGAATACAAAATTACGTTTTCGGGGAAAGGGGAAACAGTGATTGACTACATTCTGGCCGAGGAAAGGGTAAGGAGGCTGTTGAAAAGGATGGAAGTAGGGAACGAAATAGGGTCAGAACACTTCCCGGTCATTGCAACGTTAAAATGCGGGAATTGGGGAAGAGAGGGAAGGAAGAAGGAGGGAGCGACAAGGAAAAAAGCAAAGATGGGTAAATCGGGAGCTGATAAGCTAAGAGAATATACGGAAAGAATGGAAGAAGAGAATGGTTTGATTGAAGATGGGGGAGGCGTGGATGAGATTTTGTGTAAAATGAGGGGAAGGGTAGAGAAGATAGTGGAAGAAATTAGGCCTAGTGAGGAAGAAAGAGGGGAGAAGAGAGGATGGTGGGATGTGGAATGTGTAGAGAGTAAAGAGCGTATAAAGTTAATGTTAAAGAAGTGGAGAAGAGGAGAGATAGACAAAAAGGAGTATAATAAGAGAAAAAGGGAACACGAGAAATTATTGGATGTAAAACGACAGGAAGAGAAAGTGCGGTACATGAAGGAGGTAGAAAAAGCAATAAAGGAAGGAAGGGAATGGGAGGTGATCAATAGAGAAAGGAGTGAATAGAAAGGAATTAATGAAGAGATAAGTATGAATGAATGGACGGCATATTTCAAGAAATTGCTAGGAGGGGTGGATAGCAAGGTGAGGGGGGATGGCAGAAAGATCAAGGAGGGATGAATAGAAGGTGGGAATGAGTTGATAAGAGAGGAGGTGAATCAAGCAATCGAGAAGTTAAAACGAAATAAGGCGACAGGAGAGGATGGGATGGAGAATGAAGCGTTGAAATTTGGCGGAAGGAGGGTTAGAGAAGAGATTTGGGAAGTATGTAATAGAGTATGGAGACGGGAAGATTATAGAGGAATCACTCTCATGCCAGTAACGTATAAGATTTACGCGGAGGTGCTTAGGAAGAGATGAGAAGAACAGGTAGATGAAAAAGGAAGTATTCCACACAATCAAACAGGATTCAGGAAGGGGATGGGGACAGTGGATAACATTTTCGTACTAAATTATTTAGTCAACAGGAACTTGGGACAGAAAAAAGGAAAACTGGTCGCACTCTTCGTAGATTTTAAAGCAGCTTTCGACTCGGTGAATAGGAAAGTTTTGTGGAAGGCAATGAAAGAAAGGGAGGTGGACGAAGAGCTGATTGAGAGGATTAAAGAGGTCTTTACGGAGACAAAGACAAACGTGAGGATCTGGGAACAGAAAGGAGAGGAGTTCTGGACAGGGAGGGGTCTTAGGCAAGGGTGCCCGCTAAGCCCGTTGTTGTTTAGCATATTGTTAGCAGACCTAGAAGAGAAAATGGAAAGGAAAGGAAAGGTAAAGGGGGTATTGTTCTAGGAAATAAGAGAATATACTCGTTAGCGTACGCGAACGATGTGGCGAAAAAGGATGACGAATTGGTGTGGATAGGAGGTGATCTGAATGCTTGGACGGGGGAACAGGGAGGGGAAAACTTCTGGCAGAGAATTAAAGTGGAATGAACTTGCTAATGAAAGGATTCGAAGAGTACATGAGAGAGAGACTTGACAATAAATGTTACGAAGACAAAGATAGTATGTTTCGGGAAGAGAAAGAATGAAGTAAAGTATGGATGGAAGATAAATGGGGAAATGGTGGAAATGGTAGAAGAGTTTTGTTATTTAGGATTCTGGTTCGAAGCGGGAGGTGGAAGTGAGCTGCAAGTGAAAAAAAGGATGGAAAGTGCGAGTAAGGTGATGGGTCAAGTATGGGGGGTTGGAAAACGAAGATTCAAAGAGGACTGGAAGATGAGAGTATGGCTGTTTGATTCACTGGTATGGTCTGTGATGTGTTATGGAGTGGAGATTTGGGGATGGAAGGAGTACAAAAATGTAGAAAACATGCAGGAGAGATTTCTGAGATGGGTTATGGGATTGAGCTGGAACTGCCCAGGTTATATGTTGAGAGAAGAAATAGGGAGAGAGAAATTGGTGATAAGGCAGAGGAAAAGGGTATGGAATTTTGAAGAGAAACTTAAAAGTGGTAAGGGAAGCAAAGTTGCACAAGCATGCCTGCAGGAAATATTAGATAGAGAGAGGAGAGGAATCACGGGACTCTCAAGATGGGAGGAGGATAGATGGAAAGTTAGAAGAGAATGGAGAATTATGGAGATTATGGAGTCGAAATATAATAAATGGTATAGATTCATCAAGATGGAAGGGGTCCCAGAATATCCAGGGAAATTAAAAAAGAAGTGCAGGTGGTCCAGGATGATACGTTTCAGAATGGGAGAAGGTGTGAATGAGTGTAAATATTGAATGAGTGAAGAAATAAAAGTGTGTAGGGTATGTGGGTATGAAAGGGAATCTTGGGAGCACGTGTTGGTGAGCTGTACAGGGGAAGAGGAAGGGGGAAAAAGCGTGGTAGATAAAGTTAGGTGGATACTGAGCGGTTGTGGACAAGGGGAAAAGTAGGTTAAGAGCTTGGAAGAGAGAAGGGAAGAGAGAATGCATGGGAGGGGAGAAAATCAAAATCCAAATATGGATATGGAAAATTAGTGTTGCGTGTCTTTTAAAAGCTTGAAGAGTAATGGTAAGAGGAAACAGAAGCCCTGGAAGGTCTCGCGCATTTGCTAGATAATAGTAATTATTTAGCTGGTAAGATAATGGTTAAGAACTTGTAAATATTAAAAAGTTGAAACGATTATAGATTAATATAAGCATAAGGCATATTGGTTAAGTGAAATTGTAACAGATGTAAAGGGAACGGAGCCCTCAAACCCGTAAAAGGGAGAGTAATAAAATACAATGTATTGCAATTTTTGATATTCATTGAAATCCCATAAAAATCCTCTGACATGTTGTGAATCTCCGCAGAATAGTTCATAATACTTTATATCCTTTTAAGTCATATAAAATCCTTAGAAATCCTCATAAGGTTTGAATAATTGAAAATCATATCATTCTCCATTCGCGCCTCTTGTCGAGGCTCATCGAAAATATCCCCGATGGAAAAATTTTGACTAAAAAGTATAAAAGACTAAAACCATTTTTACAGGAATTTACAAATAAATACAATAAATTACATCAAAAAATACAGGAAAGTACAATTTTTTTATATTATTGAGACAAATTTTGTACTTTTCATTATTTTTTGCACATTGGTGTATTTTATTGTAGTTTTAGTTTTCTGCAAGAACTCACAAAAAATCACAACTAAAAGAATTTATTTTAATTTATTTTCTAAATTAAAAGCCGTTAAACTGAACAATTTTAAATTTCAACTTCTATACATTACAGTTAAAAGATTTAAAAAAAAATGGAAATCCACGCTTTCATATTCAATATTCAATATTGTCTTAAAAATTTGTTTTAGAAAAATCATTTGGAAATTTTCCAGGAATATAATAATAATTTTTTTATCTTGGAACTTGATTTTTTTTCTACAATTTTTTGAAGATCCCACAAAAGTAAAAAAAATTAGCTCAAAATCACCCGTTTTTTTTGTTGAAAATTTAGAAAACTTATTAAATATTCTTTTAAAATTTATAATAAAAAATTGTTAGTTTTGTTAGGAATTTTGATACAAATTTTTTATTCATTTGAAACCATTCCAAACGCTTAAAAAGCTCATAAATCTTGTGTTTGGAATCTTCGAAAATCTACATTATTTTGAAATGTTTTTAAATCTTTTGATTTTGAATTACTTTGGAATCTTTTTAAAACTTCTACATATATTTGAAACTTACTCGATTATTTCCCAATTTAATAATTGTTCAATTGTCATTTATCAATCAAAATTTGTTTAAAAATCTTTCTAAATATTCTCTAAAATTAATTTTTCAAATAAAAAAAAAACATTTTGAATTTTCCTGATACCTTCAAAGATCCTTCAAAAGCTTCAAAACTTTATTTCGAAATCTTCAAAAATCTAAATTAAGTTTTTTTTTCTTTTTCGAAATCTTTTCCAGTTCTTAAATCAAGTTTGGATCTTCCCAAAACTTGTAAATATCTCTTAAACTAACTAAAATTGTTTCCAAATTGATAATTGTTCAATTGCTATTTATGCATCAAAATTCAATAATTTCACTTACGCATTCAAAATTTGTTAAATTTGTTAAATTAAAATTGTAACGTTGAAAGTTTAAATTTAATACTCTGAAATGTTCACGACTCAAGGTTTTCTGTTTCAAATATTTCAGTTAAAAATTTGTTTGTGTTTAATATTTGAATTATAATTGCTCATTTTTAATTAAAAGTAAAATATTGCCAAATATTGAAAAAAATGGCTAAAAATGGAATTTTTCAGATTTAAACAATATTTGAATATGATTTTGATTTGAATAAGATCGTTTAGTGATGAATCTATTAATTTGAAATTATTTTAAAATTAAGAATAATTTGTAAAGTTTCAATGGAACATTTACAGTTGTTGAACTACTGAGGCTTTCAAATTGAAAAAGTTCTATTTTTAACGTTAATATCTGTAACTTGTTTAATTAATTAATTTACTTAATTTTCAACAGATTCAGAATCGTCCTATAAAATCAATTATTGTTCAATTTTCAATAATCGAACTACAGTTAAATGTGATTTATTTTAAAAGCAAAAGTTCTTGGTAAAAGCGTAATATTCTTTCTAAATTGTAGTTCTTTGTAGAACCTTATACAATATTACATATCATACCAAAATTAACAGTAAAATACAAATCGAAACGTTGATGCGGATTCGAAAAGTATTGTTTGTAAAAATTTATATTTTTTTGTTTAAATTTGTACATTTCTACAATAAACTACCAGTATATACAACATAATTTTAAGTATACATTTTCACAATATTTCAACTTTTGTGAAATCTTGTATTTTTTGTTTGTAAAGATTTGTAATTTTCTGCAATAATTTACGTAAAATTAAAAGCGTTATCATGACGTCAAAAACCCAAGTTAAAAATACACCAGAGACTCGATAGATGAACAATCTCGGGGGTTGCCTGAAAATGGCCTTGTTCATATAACGCGTACAGCGAAACGTAAATTGTCAGGGCCGCCTGAACCGTTTCCATAATATTGCGCAATCTACTTGGCTGAGTAGTATAGTGCATGCGTCCCTTCAGAGGTGGAGTCGCATCCGTCTCTCGCCCTGCTCCCTGAGAAACTGTGGGGACCAGCAATTCTAGGAATTCATATAACGCGTTCGATCGCGCGTTCAAATAGCGAGTCTCTGGTGTATGTACAATTCTGTAGTTTTCTTTAATACCTGGTAGATTTTTACAACGAAGAATAATGAATATTAATAAAAAGTTACACAAATTTTCGAATTGTAGAAACTTGTACTTTATTGTTAATTTTTTTACTTTTCTACACGAAAATACAAGAAGAAATTAGCTATTCGTATTTAACTGCATTTTCTTGTTAAATTTTGTACATTTTTCACAAAAAAGTACAAGTTTTAACACAAAATTACAGTTGCAGAAATGTTGTATTTTCTTGTATAAATGTTTTCCACCAAGGATCTGTAAAGAATCATTCAATCATTTTTTAGTAATCTATTTAACCTTGCTTCATTAACGCCTCATATCAAGGCTCATCGAAAATATCCCTGATGGAAACATTTTTAGAAAAAAGTACAAAAAACTAAAACCATTTTTACAGGAATTTACGAATTAATGCAATACATTACAACCAAAATTATAGGAAAGTACAACTTTTTTCTGTTATTTCCAAAAGGAGGATTTTTAAAAAAAATTTTCTTTAGTTTTGTTTTTAATTACAATAGGAGCATTTTATAGTTGTCCAAATTTGGTCGTTCGATTCTTGGTTTTATTTTCAGGTATTCTATACATTAACTTGAGTATTGGATGTTAAATAGGATTTTGAATTTGATTTTAATTTAATTTAAAATTCTTAAATTTTAACTTACATTAGAAGAACTGTTTCCCTTTCGTCATTTTCAAACATTTTCATGTTATCTTCAGATTAGTCGAACAAACAAAAACACGCATGGAAACCGCCAGCTTTTTTAGAGGCATATTGATTTTTCTATCGCTGTTCGCATTTTGATACATGACAAAGCAAAAGATAAGAAAACTGATTTATTTTCCTGTTTTTTGTACATTGGAATGTTTAATTATTCTAAAGCCGCCAGGTGATGAAATCTCACAAATAAGGAGAAGTTCGAGATGTTAGATCAACAATCTGATGATGACACGTATCATTTGGGCGTTGTAAAAGTTTGTATAAAAAGCGGGAATTTATCAAGTCACTCTTCACAATCAATTTTTGAATTCAGTTCGCTTCTTGATTTCTTTATCCGAAAAAATGAAGACTAGTGCTGCTAGTCTTCTCATCGCAATCGCTGGGTTCCTGCAGGAGTCAACATGCATGATTCCTTGGCCTGGTAAGTGTAATATAATGTTAAAATTATTCATTTATAGAATTCTTGAAAATAAGAACAAGAATCCAACGATCAAATTTGGACCACCACCATAAACTGCACCTATTGTAATTTAAAAAAAAATTTTTTGGACAAAAATAAAATTTTTTTATTTATTGATTTATTTTCAGTTTTCTTTCCTCTTTTTCCATGAAATAATCCTATTGTAATTGTTAAAAAAATCCTTTGGACGGAAGTGAAATTTTTTATTTATTATTCTTATTTATTGATTCATTTTCATTTTTCTTTCCTCTTTTTCATTTTTGTTCAAAGAAATTTTTTTTTTTAATTACAATAGGAGGAGCATTTTATGGTGGTTGTCCAAATTTGTTCGCTGGATTCTTGTTTTTACTTTCACGAATTCTATATATTAACTTGAAAATTGGACGTTAAGTAGGAAATTGAATTTGATTTTAATCTACTTTAAAATTTTTAAATGCTAAAATTATCATTCTACAATTCAGAAAACGCAATCCTTATTGTTTTTTAATTTATTCATGAAAAACTTGAAACATCTTTAGCGGTTCTTCGGCGATATAATATTGAAATTATGACTTTAAAAAATATTATGGAATCAGACCATATTTCGGAATGAAACATTTGAATTTGTAACAAAAGTCTAAACCATTGTTATCCAATCCAAGCGAAAAATTGAATTTAATGCAGTTTTATAAGAAATAGCGCAAGCAACTACTTGAGTGAAAATTGAGCAACTTTCTTTATAATAAATTTTTGGTTAAAGATTCATTATTTTAGTTTAAAATTCATTTCTTTGATTGCGAATTTGAATATTTAATAAAAAAGCTGTTTTTTGTTTATTCTAAATTAAAATTTCCACTAGAAATTGACATATTCCATTTCGAGTTCCAAATTCATATTTTTTAGATAAAGACTTAACTACCTGGACCATCATGTAATTTGTTTGAAATTTTGTTTCTTCTTTGGTAGAAAATTAACATTGTCGCTTAAAAATTGAACTCTTTCATTGCAACTACATTTCTGCAGTTCAGAATTTAACCATTATTGTTAGAAAATCCTTTTTTTTTGGTATTAGAAAATTAAATTCTTTGAACGAAAATTCAACTATTCTATTCTTGGTTAAAAATCTCAACATTGTAGGCGAAATTCATGCACTTTGCTTAAAAGTATTTTTTTTGATGAAAATTCAACTTTTACAAAATTGGTCGAAAAGTAGTAGTTTGAGTTTGAAGTTCAACTATTTCAATGAAAATTAACTGTATAAAATGGAAATTTAACTCATTCATTTCTCAGTTGAAAATTCAACTATTTTAAACTCAAAAAAATCTGCCCGCTTCGCGGACACATTCTCATCGCGCGCTTCGCGCGCGGCTCGCTTCGCTCGCAAGTTTCAGCGCGCCTAGGGCGCGCACCTGTTGGATCTCGCGCTTCGCGCTCGATTAGGTATTCATCTCGCGCTTCGCGCTCGATTATATGTTTATCTCGCGCTTCGCGCTCGATAATGCATTCACCTCGCGCTGCGCGCTCGGACACATTTGTCGTCTAGGTTTTCACACTTCGTGTGCTCGCTATTGCGCGCTTCGCAAGCTAATACTCTCTTAGTAAGCTTCATCGTTATGACCTGCTTTTGGTTTAATTATGTCAGTTTTACATAAAAATAAGAACTAATTTACTTAAGGTTCTATCGACCTTAAGGAACACATTCTAATCACGACACTCGCGCTTCGCGCTCGATATTTGGTATGATCATCATATGAACCTCGCGCTTCACGCTCGTTTCTGTTCATCGTATAATAGAAACCCAAAAGTTTGAGAGCGCTTGCTGCGCGCAATTTGGTCTTCGCGCTTCACAACGACCATATGTTATGTTCAATGTTCTTCAGATAAAAATGACTAAAGTTGTATTTGATTTAAAATGAAGAAGGTAATTCCTTTACTTCAGCGTATATTTCCGTATCTTTATAATAAATCCTACAATCAGAAAGATTTTTTTCCAACTATCTGAAAAGGGGAGAAAAAAAGTATTTAAGTCGTTTTTGGAACATATATCTAGCTTTTTCATTCATAATCAAACCGACCCCTTGACTACCATGTGATTCCCTATCTACTCCTGACCATATTTCAAAACCTCAATCAAAGTTTCAGTCCATTCCGAGGCTACTTTATTGTTTGTATTATTCATGTTTAGATTGTACACCCAACTACCACCTTTATGCGCGAAATTTGCTGTGCGAGTCGAAATCATGCCCAAGTTAAGTAGTGATTCGTCGTATAGTGGAGAGTCCAGTTCTTACGTCAGTACCACCAAAACTTCTGTTACGGGGGGAGGGGGGGCGAGGACAAGGAATGGAAACCGAGAGAGTCGCAATTGCTTGATGTTTTATACTGAGAAGGTCACCAGCCTTCAGCAGCGTTGTATTAGATAGGAGTTCATATGTAAACAAAGATCAAAACGCATTCTGAAATAAAAGTCAGCTTTTCAGTCAGAATAAATTGTTTGAATTATTATTATATTTTATTGTTTCAATCGTTAGAAATAGTATTGAGAACATAAAAACAATGAAATATTGTGAAAAAACACACCCGAGATGAAAAATAAAGTAAATAAGCAAAGTTTTGATGAGAATGTGCCCGTTTATCGGGCCGATTTTTTCACTGTTAATGTCATTTTTTACGAATAAAACAAAAACTACACATCCTATCAAAAAGTGACCCAGGAGAAATTTGTAGATCTTTTTTAAATGCACAACTTTAGTCCAGTCATGATTTGTCGTATCTTGCATAGTTTGACCGTGAAATTGATTTTTTTGATTTTTCATTATTTCTTGTGCAATAAAAATATGAATTTTCGATTTTTCAAGAAAATTCAAAAAGTCGTTATGATAATCTTGTAGGACGTGCAAAAATAAACACTTTTCCTATCTTGACTTTTTTTCGTATCGTGCGTTGTTTGGCCGAAAATGTTACTTTTCGCTTTTTTGGGGGGATTTTGAAAATGCTGTAACTCGGACAATTTTCTTTTCATCAAAAAAAGTCGTAAGGATAAATTGTTTACATTTTTGAGTACTATAAGCGCCCGCATATATAATTTTGAAATTTGGAAAAAAGTGGTCTAAAATTTTTTGAAAATGCTCTAACTTTTTGAATTTTCATCCAAAATGGCTGGTTAACGAACTCGATTCCTCTTTTTTTCCCCTGAAACTGTGTGCCAAAGCAAAATCTAATCCGATTAGTCTTTCAAAAGTTATCCGATATACAGACGACGACGACGACGACGACGACGACGACAACAACAACGACAGACAGACAGACACCGACGTAAACACCATTTTTTCTGACTCAGGGGGCCTCAAAACGTCGACATTTGATGGAATCCGCGAAAGTCATTTTTCACATAAAACCAATACTTTCTCATTATGATGAGAATGTAAAAACAAGAAAAAAGGTAATATGTAACATTCCAGATAAAAAGTTGTCTTTCGAACTAACAAATTTTAATAGAAAATGAATCATTTTATGTCAATGAGTTTACCTATCTACTAAAAAAGAGCCATTTTCATGAAAATACATGAGTTTTCCACGATGAACGATGCATTTTCTATCAAAAATGGAACAGTTAAGTTTTCAGTTTGAAAAATAATTATTATAAAAAAATTGTGACAAATAGTTGAATTTTCAACTGGAGAAATGAATTTTCAACCGAAAAGATAAACTTTCATTAAAAATTTAATATTGTACCAAAAAAGACAAATTTTCAGCAAAATATATGAATTTTCACCAAGTGGTTGAATTTTAAACAAAAAAAAATTAACAAAAAAGGTAATAAGTAACATTCCAGAAAAAAATTTGTTTTTTGAATTAACAAATTTTCATAGAAAAAAAATAATTTTATGTCAATGAGATTACCTATCTACCAAAGAAGAGCCATTTTCATCAAAATATATGACTTTTCCACAAAGAAAGATGAATTTTCTACCAAAATTGGAACAGTTAAATTTTCACTTTGAAAAATAATTGTTACAAAAAAAAATGTGAGAAATAGTTGAATTTTCAACTAAAAAAATGCATTTTCAATAGGTGAATTTTCATTAAAAATATAATTTTGTTCCAAAAAAGACAAATTTCCAATAAAATACATGAATTTTCAACCAAGTAGTTGAATTTTAAATTTGAAAAGGGGAATTTTCAACTGGAAATTGAATACTTAAGTTTCCACGTAATTCAGTTGATTTTCATTTAAATAGTTGAACTTCAAACTCAAACTACTATTTTTTAACCAAAAATAGAACAGTTGAATTTTCATTCAAAGTATTTAATCTTCTAAAACCAAGAAAAAAAGGATTTTCCAACAATAATGCTTAAATTCTGAACTGCAGAAATGTAGTTGCAATGAAAGAGATTAATTATTAACCGAAAGTATTAATTTTATACCAAAATAAAACAAATTTTGAACCAAGTACATGAATTTTTGTCCAGGCAGTTAAGTTTTTATCTAAAAAATATGAATTTGGAACTCAAAATAAAATATGTCAATTTCTAGTTGAAATTTTAATTTTCGAATAAACAAAAAACAACTTTCTTATTAAATATCCAAATTCGCAATCAAAGAAATTAATTTTAAACTAAAATAATGAATTTTCAATCAAAAATTGATTTTCAAGAAAGTTTTTCATTTTTCAACCAAGTTGTTTGGCGATCGACAGGAACACACAGAGATTTTCAGGCACATCTCAAGAACCCGTGAAGATATTTTGAGTTTTCTACGCTTCAATTGAAAATAAGATTTTAAGGAATGCGTCTTCTATATTCCAAATTTCTTCTACAATTTCCAACTGATTCGCTTGCACTATTTCTTATAAAACTGCATTAAATTCAATTGTTTGTTTGGATTGGATAACAATCGTTTAGAATTTTTTTACAACTTTAAATGTTTTATAATAATTGAAAAATTGTTTACAAATGAAACTAATAATAAATAAAAAAGTCTAATAACAAAAAGCTATTGTGTAAACCGACTGAAACTCGACGGATAGACGTTTGGTAATTTGTAATCATATTTTAGGAACCCGTAAAGATTTCCGAAGTTTTCTTAGCTCAAATTCTAAGAAAATTGGAAAAAATGCTTTCTCTCAATTTCATAATTTTGCTTCAATTTTTGTAGGTGGACTGTCGGGTTCTTTTGTTGTAAAAATTGGGAATCGGGAGTATACTTTTGAGCTCTTCAAGGACTGGCAAGATTTACCTAGGTGGCTGCTTAAAGAACCAACTGAGCCTTTTGAAAAGTACAAGGTTCATTTTTATGGATGCACTCTTGGTCGTCATAAGACTTCCTTCTCAGTGACACCAAGAGATCCCCGCCATCAACTGCATAGAGTTCAAATAAAAATAGGCGATATAGAGATGGACAGTTATGATAATGAGTTCAAACCTTACGATTACGAGAACTGGAGGAACCTTATCAGGGATTGTATGGGATTAAATCCACAGGATTACGTATATATATCAATACCACAAACTAAAAAGGTCTTTTATGTACGGGTAGAAACACCAAGCGCACATAACGAGCGTAGACAACGTGAAGGACGTGTAGCACGTGAGCTCGAAATGGTCTAGACAATGTGTGCACAAATAAAAAAATAGAATCCGCAAGGATACTTATAAATCTGCAATTTAAAATGAAAATCTTACCATTTCTTTCATTTGTAACCTGGACACTTTCAAAACATCCAAATTCTGTAGTTTATAATTTCAATTCCCTAATTTTGTATGTTTCTGGAAATTTCTGTTGTAAATAATGCCTATGCAACTAAATAAATAAACCCATCAGTTTCCAATAATAAATTGTGTTTTTTTTTTTCCCAGAAATTTTAGAAAAGTGTGGCTGAGAATATTTCGTATCTTATAATTCAGGAAAAATGTGTTAAAACTTTAACACGGCCCAATTATTTCAATCAGTATTAATTAAAAACGCTGTGAAGGAGTTAGTACGTATTCATTATGGGTGAATTTATTTGTGCTCATTTTATGAGCATTCACACGGAGAAAAATGGATGGTCAAAGTTAGAGGGTCAAAATTTAGAGAGCCAGTCCGTTCTTCTAGATGGTCTAAAGAGCCTTTCAGAATTTTTTCGACATAGTCAGAAAGACTCTTATTTTATGGTCAGTCTGAGTGTTGTAAGAAGGTCAGACTCACTATTAGGGATAATCTAAGTATCCTTTCGGGATGGTCAATACGATCATCTTGTTTTCACTCATTTCGGCCATCCACGGAAGAGTAAATGACCCATCGCGGAGGGCCAACCTGAGTAGTTACCGTTGGCGTGTTTATTTAAAATGAATAAATGTGTAAGTCAAATGTTCACAAAAAATAATAAATGTAAAGTGCATAAGAATGTTAGGAATTATTGTAAATTCATATTTAAGATGAAAAATATATTCTTTTCTTTAAAAATTAAAATCTATCATTTATTTTTAGGAAAAAAATCTAATAAATAATTTAAACTTTACTTTACAAGTCCTTCTTGTCAGCAAATAATTATTTTTAATAACTTGGCTCTTATTATTTTCGGTTTAAAATTTCTTTTCACATTTAATCATTTCAAATAAGCGCGCCAACCTCAACTAATCCGGTTGTCGACGCGATGGATGCAGTGTGAAAGGATACGAGAGTTGGGAGGACCGTGGTTCAGAGCAATTTCGGAGTGAGTGAATGTCATTGAGCCGTTCTGCGTCACATTGGCTGTTTATTGAACTTAAACATATTTTTAACAAGTTTAAACTGCTTTTTGATATTTCGAATATGCGTGCAGAGTGAAGTGCATAAGAGAGAACATGATTGAAAGTGCATTAAGTTTATTCTTTTGAATTTTCAACGTCAAATTTGATGCTTGCAAGGGATTTAGGATAAAGGCGTAACTGGACGTTCAGCTATAAATTTGTTATCAACGTGTCGTTTTAAACTGACAACGTGCAAGAAATTTCAGCATTCATTGATGATGCAGAAAGTAACGAGATGTGGGATATTGGTTTCTGAATTTACTTCAATGTTTGAAATCTTACAATTCAGTTTGACACCGTGCCGTGTCCTTAGCCTTTCGTGCTCCAACAAATATATTGTCAATGTGCACTGTTTTTGCATATCAAATTATGTCTGATACACCTCACTCTCCACAAAGAAAAAATGCTTTCCGAATTCATGTATTTCATATAAATTTTCAGGTTTTATAGGTTCCACTTCATTTTATAATTTCCAGTCTCTTATGAGAGAGAGATTGGAATAAGTAGGAAAAGGACAACAAGTATATAAATTGTAGGATAATCAAATCGACCCCCTAAGATGGCCAGGTCGACTGTCCGAGGAGATCAAGGCGACTATCTGATATGACCAAATCGATCTTCTATGATGAGCGATTTGATCCTTTACAATGATCAGTTCCGCCATCTCTGATGATCGGTTCGACTCTCTATGACGATTGAGTCGAATGTCCGAGATGACCAAGTCGACACTTTGAGATGATCGATTTGAACCTCTTGCTTTAACCTTCTAGAGATAGTCGCTTTAGCCATCTTCAAGGGCTTTCGTATAGTTGACCCTGCAATATAGTCTGTCTGCACATCTAGATGGCCAAAATGACCTTCCATTTTTCTCCGTGCAGCTTCCTCATAAGTATCAAATAAATTTGCTTCCTCATAGAGCGAGGCTGTTGTGTGTGAAGTTTCATACAGTATTTTTATTTTATTTATTGATACAGAGAGAATTTCGAAAAAATTCTAGTAGCAAAACGAGATTCTTAATAATAAATATAAATTTTAAGATTTTTCCGGTTTCAATCTTGTGCGAAACTATGAATGTTGCCGACGTTTCGTGAACATTGCAGTTCACTTCTTTAACAAAAGTTCAACCATCAAGTTCATCATACTTTCATCAAGTTCAACCAGCCCCCACCATGGGGCGCTCTGGCCAATCACAGGCATCGTAGAGAATACATATATAAGAACAACATAACCTGAATACTGGCACTCTCCCCCCTTCCCTGTCATGGCGCCCCGTGCAACCGCACAGCTCGCAATCCACAAAAGCCCGCCATCATAATGTCCCTTCTAGAAATAATCGATTGGACACGATTCATAACGATTAAGAGT
>CAKNYM010041675.1:0-22092 GCA_932195095.1 Andricus curvator
GTCTGGAAGATGTCGTTTTTATTAGGTTCTATCCTAAGTTTCTAAATTATAAATTTCCCAGACGTAAAAAAAGAAAATTTTATTCTTCTTATATATTGTCAAATATTATATAGTCTATGGCTGCGGAATTTGATAACAGCTATGCTGAAATGGTAGGGAACTATATTACCAGAGAACTCTTTGTGAGAGGGGATCAAGACAGGCGGGAAATTCGAAATTATTCAATGAATAGGTTGAATTCGAATTTTTTTTAATAGCAAAAATCACTCATTAGGAATTTAGGAGTAACGCAATAACAAGTTAAGGAAGCGTTAAAATCTAGAAGGGCTGACTCAGTGCTGTCATTGATAACTAAAATATGTGCATACCTAGATAAGAATTCCAACACGATTTTTGAGCGTGAGAAATAGGATAGAATAGATGAGTCAGAGTGCCATAAAAATGTCTTTAGTTAGGGTTAACCTGCCACGCGTGTCCATTCAAAGGAAAGGAATTTGGGTTGCGAAAACAAGTATAGGGCTAACTTGTCAACAACAGTATTCTGTGGATAGAACATTCCTAGATTAACTTCCACGTGCCTGCAAGACGAAAAGATGACTAAGGGTTTAAGGGTGGGAATAAGTTTATAAAAGGGAGATAATGCCCAGTAAAGCAGTTCAGATCTTTTTGAGCTTCCATCGGTTTTTTATTGCTTTTGCGAATCTATTCCGGAACTTACTAAACCAAAAATTGTAAGCGCTTATAATAATGATTAAAAACCTTTTTATTGTGAGAGTGCGTGACCTAATTCATATTTATTTGAACAGACAATTAAAGGACAATAATTTGCTATAAATTTACAGTGTTTAATTTTGTGAATAGAACCTTTTTCCATCCCAATTTCAGGCAACGTTTCAACATTTTAGCAGTGAGGCACAACAATAAATCATTAATTTAAAAAAGGACATAAAATATAATCATTCGAATTTGGCAGCGTTCACGGAACTTCTACAACAGAGGGCCAGGATAGGCCCAGGACGTAACACATGCTATACAAAGCGCTTCGAGATTTGACTGCGGTATCTGCACCCTAATTGAATTAGTGGCACATGCGCACTACGATATACTATCTCTTTTTTCACGGGAGAAAAAGAGATTTTAAAGCGCAGTGCGCATGCGCCAATAATTTCGACGCCTGAGGGAAGGCAATAAAGGCGCAGTTTGTATAGTCAAAACGCATATATGGAGATCGGTCTCCTTATTATTACTCCGTGGGTAGGACTATGGGTTGGTGATGGGTCCTTTACTCAGAGTGCATTAGGAACAACGTAGTCACCCCTGTTAATCGTCCAACGTGGCAGAAGCCAACCTTGGCTACCATGGAGTTCTTGATGTGGTCGAAATTTGGACAGGTGCCGGTGTCCGTAGCATGAAAACAGACGTTTACGGAGGAATAAATAATCATGATGCATAACAATTTTTTGTGAGTGCTCTTGAATCGAGGTGTGACCTTCGCTCTTGGTTCTCGTGATTGAATATTTCTCCCGGATGCCCTCTTAATGTGCAAGATTTTTAAAGTGACAGGGATGCAAAATTTACCCCGTCACCGTTTAAAAAGCTAAAAAATCAAGAGTTCTGTTTTAAACGTAATTAATACTTTTTTGTAGTAAACAGGCGATAAACTTATACAGTGCATGCTCCTGAATGAGCATAACGGAAAACCTGTAGTTGGGTTTGCATCCTGGCTACTTCATAGCCTAAGCAATGAGGAAGAAAATTGCACAAAACGAAACGCAGTTGATATGTCGCTTGGTAACGGTTCTCGATTTTGGAGGTAAGCAAATATTTGTTTTCTAAAACTATGTAATTAGTCCTCTTTGTAGTATCGTACAGTATAGTATCAATCAAAACCGTCTGCGATGAAAATAATCTGCCAAGTATATAACTGTATGAGTTTATAAAATTAAAGTTGGTCAAGTAATTTGGGGAAACAATATACATAATGAAATACATAACGAAAATTTTGTATAGAATGCTCTACCGAATTTAACCATCCATTATATTGTTTAAAATTAATGCTACAGATGGTATTTTTTTGAATTTTTGCAACACTGAATATTTATATTTGATAAATCACAATTTCCCAAGTATTTGGTAGCCCGTAATTAGTGAAAAGTTATGTTTTGGGTCAAATGGTACAGTCGCTGAATTGTAAGAATAATATTTCTTCTGTAACATATTTGGTAATTAGTGAAACAAATTTTCCCCTGTTAATCGAAAGGAGTTATTCTGCACAGAGTAAAAAAATTGTTGAAAGAAATGAAATTTGTTCAAACAATTTGAACTGTCTCTCACACAAAATATCACTCGTCTTATTCATTAACTACATTACTGATTCTATAAAGTAGTAAATTTTCAAGATTTGTAGGAAAGAAAATTGTTTCAAAGAATGGAAATTTTTCAGATAATTGACAGATGTCGTTAAATGAATATATTACACTCAGCATTCGTTAGTTGTATCGTTTATTCCAGAAAATAATAACCTTTTAAAATTATTAGGAGAAAAAATGTGTAAACAAATGAAAATTGTTTATGTATTTACCAGAGAGCTTGAAGGAGAAATAAAATTCCTTAAATTCATGAACTGTATCATTTGTCCCGAAATATAAGGACTTTGCAGGGTTAAAGAGCTGAAAAAAAGTGTTGAAACAGATAAAAGTTGCTGAAACAATTGAAAAGTAGTTATAAAATGCCTGGAAACTTGTCACTTATCGGATAAAAGTAATGCATTAATGTCAAAAAATAGCCTTCCTTATCCTGCTATTACGTGACGATACTGTACAGAAAGTGATACGCAAACGCAAAATAGTAACTATAGAATTAACATTTACAGAGTGGACTTTGACTGATGTTTGCAAAATGTACGAGAAGCGCGGAGTTGCTCGATCGACGAATGAGACCCGAAATGAAGAAGGAGTTTGACGAAAAAATGTTTGTCACCAATTTTCAAAAGGGTAGCAAAAGATCGGGAACTAACGGCAGCGACAACCCTACGAAAAAAAAATTAATAAAGCTGATTACAAAAAAGCAGATTTGATGAGGCAAACTGCAATTATGGAAGGAGTAATGGGAAATGCGGGGATAGGAACTGAAAGTGTAGTAAGTGAATAATGAATGAAGTAATTGAATCGGCTTTGCTCCAAATGTACGGCAATTGAAACTTGCGTTTTGTAATGAACTATGATGTCGTTTTAGAAAGTGCCAGAGACAACAACCTCTGATGACATGTACAAAAAAACTGTCCAATCAGTATGTTGAGGACGATATTGACAGGAAGATCGTGCTAAAAGTAAGTGCTACATACTACCTATACAACATGTGTATACTAACTACGTCCTATGGTATTTCCAAAAAATTTAGATACAATATGATATGAGACAAAGTACATATTGCAGATGAAAGTTTTCCATATACTTATATTTTTGGTTGAAATAAAACTATTTTTTTATGTTAAAGAAATGTTTGATAGGACGTATTCAGTACGCTCATTTCATTGAATCAAGTAAGTATTTTTTTTGTTGCAATTTTTTTTCGCAGTGTGTTATACGATCAAAGGAAATTTTGAGCGAACGTCTTCCCTTGCCTACTTGCTCAGTGAAAGCTGGGAAATCGGAGGAGCGTGACCCGTTGCAGGCAATTTACACGTCTTTCATGAAATCTGTCACCATCACTGAAAATGTGGAATAGGTATTGTTATAAGTGTCTTAATTTTTCAGCCAAAACAGGTGGGATGGTCGGAAATCTCGAGCGAGAGGAGAAGGTAAGCCGCAGGTGAGAAAGAGATTAGAATGCGTGAGTAAAGTGATGGGACAAGTATGGAGTATAGGTAAAAGAAGGGTCAAGGAGGACTGGAAGATGAGAATGTGGATGTTCGATGTGCTAGTATGGTCAGTGTTAAGCTATGGAGTCGAAATTTGGAGTTGGAAAGAGCATAAGAGAGGGGAAAGCCTGCTTGAGAGATTTTTGAGATGGTTCATAGGGGTGAGTTGGAGCTGCCCAGGTTATTTGCTGAGGGAAGAAATAGGACGAGAAAAAATGATTGTCAGGCAATTAAAAAGAGCCTGGAATTTGTAAGAGAAAATAAGAAGGGGAGAGGGAAGCAGAATGGCACAGCGTGTGCGCGGGAGGTTATGGATGAAGAGAGGAGGAATAACATGGGACGCTTGAAATGGGAAGAGAAGAGATATGCAATGAGATTTGAATGTCGTATGCAAGTGAGGGGTAGAGAGAGACAGAAAAAAGGAAGAGATCACGGCAAGACCTGAGATAGATAAAAAAGAGAGCAAATGGAATATCGTAGTGAGATTCAAGATGGGAGAAGGTGTAAGAACTTGCAGGTACTGGATGAATGAAGAAGAGAATGTGTGTAGAGTGTATAGGTATGAGCAGGGAACATGGTTGCATGTCCTAGAGAGGTGTACGGGTGATGAAGCGGGAGGGGAAAGCGTGGAAGAGAGAGTGAAGTGGATTTTGAATGGAAAATGGTCAGTGGGAAGAATGGATGTACCCTCCGCAAAAATACCATTCAGCGGCGAATAATACAAAAATGGTTATCAAAAATTTTTCGAATGATACCCCAATGATCCAAATCGATGATTTCCCAATAGTCATCAAATGATCCTTTTTCGTAAGAGATACTTTGCATATGATATCCTCAAGGCATCCTTTTCATGGATGGAGAAGGTTTTGGCAGTGTCTCAGTAAATCTAGAAAATACTTGGCCGGCGCTTGATTCAGCCAATCTGACGAATAAGAAAGAGATAATCTTGAAAAGTTTGCATAAGTATTACAAGGCAACTGACATTAATAGACTATATTCTACTGATTCTCGCCAGGTTTTCCCTTACCTCCCATCACTTGAAGACCTTACTACATCGAATTTATGAACGCAAGCACCGTTTGCGTAAACTAAGGTTGTAGCGCAATTAAGGCTTGTTGGAGCATAGAGAGTAAGAGTTGTATGCGGAAAATGGAGAATGGAAGTATGACTATTGCAGTGGAAATATATGTATTATTTACAATCTGTAAACTGATGAAGACTTATTCCATATCCTGGCGGTTTTCCGGCTTACCGTGATCGCAGGCGCATATACTTTAGTTCTTTGTTATAAATAACTGCCTGAAACCCATTCTGGTTGCGCATTTTAAACTCACACTCCTTCTTCGACGTGCGAGCTATCTTTAATTTTACAACGGAGGTTCTCCGATAGCGTGATTTCATCATGCATTTCTAGTATAAGTTGCAACACTATAATTCCTGAATTAAAATTTTTCCTATAGGTGAAATTAGTGGAGGCGTCATCTACTTTCCTCATTTTCACAGGTCAGCGGACCTATATGAAAATTATTATTTATAATTCATAGATTAATTTCTTATAAGCTGATATTTCCTTGTACTATTTAAGAAGAGCAAATAAAAATACACTACAATAAAATACATGAGAAGCTCCACCACAAAAATGATATGGAGAACTTTTGCATTGTTTAGCTACGTTTCCAAATCTGCAGCATTGGTTACAGGTTTTTGGTTGAGCAATGTATGGTTCAACTTTAACCTTCAAATGGAAAGTATCAATGAAATAAGGGACCTCTTGACCTTCAAATCTAATTTGCAAATTTTATTCTGGATCATTTTTTGCCCTTTTTTGTTCCTAATTACAAAGAGACGAGCAATAAAAATAGACCATTTAGAGATTTTTACCGAATATCTGACGATTTCATCGTTAGAAATTTTAGAAGGAACATCGCGCACAATACCATCACGAGCAACCCGATAGTTAGGGATGAAAGCAGTGAGCTTAGATTTAGCTGAGATATCAGAACTATCAACGATCTTGTTCGCACTTTTCCCATCGTAATATTCCACTAGAATTCTTGAGAAGCTATATTTTTCAATATGCTTGATTAGGCATGGAACATTTTCCAAACCACCATGGCATGCTTTGGTTCGCAATCCTTTTTTGGTTCTATAGTTAAGAAAAAAGGATCTTTTTTGTGGACTGTGTAACGATTTTTATAAAGCTGGTCATAAAAGTTGAAGGATCTCGAATCGCTTGTTTTCTGATCTTTTTTTCTCAGAAGGAGATTAATCAATCAGGTGGGAGGAGTCTCGCTTTTTCGGTCTCTCCTTTGACGAATTGAGGTCAGCGACGACACGTGCCGCCGAGGTACTCAGATGCCGTAAATTCTGAGATTACTGAATCCCATTACTAAGGGTTTGTAGAGAATTATTTACTATGTTTTCGTCCAAAACAAAATCTGATTCCATGTGAACATCGTTATTTGCAAACCTGATTTTATTTGCAAACCCATCGTTATGCGGGGAATCTGATTTCCCTGTGGAATTAGCCATGTTTTGGCGCAGGTCGTTTCGTCACACTACGCAATAAAGCGCCACCTACATGCTCTCAGTGTAAGGTAAAAAAGGGTACAGATGATAATATTAGGAAAGAAAAGGTGTAAATGCACGTCACATTAGAACGGCAGCCTTGATCGCTGTGGTTGGTGGTGTGAGTGAGCAGCCTGCGCTCCTAGCGGTAGCTCGCCCGAACCATCGCACTCACTACTAGCTCCTAATTGTGACCGTTATTGTGCCTTGCGAAAAAATTATAAGTGCGCAAAATCTTTAACAACCCGGCCCGATGCGACGGGTCAAATTTTTTCACACCGGGTCGAGTCGTGTTGTTGGGTTTGTCAGTCAGCTTGAACCGACCCGACAATCCAAAAATACTGATCTGACCCGACAGGCTGCCGCGAAATTTAACTGCCCACTTAAGTACAAGAAACAATTGATAAACACGACAAGAAACACCTGGAAAATAATTTCCACAGAATTTGCGACAGCGCAGAAAAGTTCTTATTCACGCAATGATGCGCATTGAAGCTCTAGCTCATTTACGGCTGTGTCCTACAGTACTCAAGGCTGCGCAGTAAAGTTCAATGGTACTTATATTTGCACAGTAGTATTCTACGGCAGTAAAGTTCTATGGCACTTTAGGTTGCGAAATAGTGCAAAAGGAATAATCCTAAAACAAAATGAAAGAAATGTTTTCACTTGGAAATAGAGCTAGTCCTCAATTGTGGATTACATTTTTTAAAGCCTCCTTCTGTTTCAGCAGATACATTCTCATCACGTGTTTCGGGCTTCGCATTCGATCAAAGTATGTTAGAAACACGAAATTTTCTATATTATGTTGAACTCTATTATGTTAAACGTACGTTCTATTAATTTATGTACTTGCATCCGGGACTGTTTATTCAGATATTGCAAAATAAAGTAAAAATGTTGTTTTTTCAATACCATAATTTTAATAATTATTCCTTATTTTACATTAATAGTTATTCGCATTGATTCAAGGGTAAAACCATCAATATTGGTACACGGAGAAAAATGGATATTGAGAAGTAGATATTAAAAATGTCGATATTAAACCATAATATATAGATATTCAGGCATAATATCTAATATCTACTTTTCAATACACAAGACATTAAAGGGCAATATCTGCTTATACTGAAAGTATAAAATCTGAGATATTAAAGTTAAATATCCCAGATTTTGCATACTGCGAGCGTGAGTGCCTAAAGTGAAGGTCACTTGCAGTTGCGTTTGTCGCTTGTCGTCGCCGGCCGGCCGCGTCTGTTTTTGTGCAGTAAAGCCATGGACGTACGAAAGGTTTTAGACGATTGGAATTGCGAAGAATCTGTGATAAAAACATTCGTCGAAGGTAAGTTTTATTTTTATTTTGTTTCGCAATTGTTTATTATTCTTTTCTGCACAAATCTTTGAAAGTGAACTTTTTTCAAAAGTCAGACATAACCTAAAATTCGAATAATCTATTGTTCGTAAAATCAAGAAAGAATACCTACTTTTGTAAATGACCACGTTTAGATTCACTAAAATTCGGTGAGCGCAGAACAAATATTTTCGGGGGGCCTAGGGAAACTGGAAAAAGGTGGCTATGGCTAGAAGAGCATAGCACAATTTTTTTGGGGGGAGCCTACACACTTCGTTGTTATATATAACAAATTTGGATAGAGAAATCTAAGTGTACTTAAAAAATATGGAAATTTATATGTGTTTACTTTATTGTTTCTTTTTTATGTTGAAATTTGTCGAACAGAAAAATTAACATTTTCATAACCTTTTAAAACTGCATGTCCCAATTTCTTACGGTATCCATATTGTATAGCATTTAATTTAGATATTTTGAAGGCACTGTCTATGGTTACGAAATTTTCCGTAACGTCAGCCCTAAACAATCTGGAAAAGGGTTAGAGTTAGAGAAAATTCCGTAACCTTAGCCCTGAACGAGCTGGAAAAGGGGTTAGAGTTTTACGAAAAATTCCATCACCATGATAGACAGTGCGTATTTTGAAATACTTAAATAATTGATAATTTGATGATTCCAATCATTAAGAGCGGAGTAATTTTTTATTAAGTTAAGATTAAAAATTTATTGGCTTAGTAATTTGAAACTCATACGTTTAAAAATACTTTAAATTTTAACACTTCCAAACTTGAAATTTTTCTTAAAATTTTTAACAGTTAACTATAATGGTTTTAAATTGTAAAGCATTTTAGTTCGGTGTTTCCAAAAACTCGAAACTTTTAGCAAAATATAACTAAACAATTCCGTTAAAAATTCTTTTACAACTTAAAGCGCCTAAATTAAAAAAAAAAATTTAAATGTACACAATTACAAAGCAGGAGCCACCCAAGTTAAAAACTTGTCGAGACCCTCAAAAAACACTCACTACTTCAAATTCAAAAATACTAAAAATATACAAGCTTATGCGATTCATATTGAAAATAATGTTTAATTCCTGAATTTTAAACACTGCATTGATTTGAAATTCTGTAATTTATAATTTCATTCAATTATCCTTTAAACGTTTTCAATTAAAAATTATTTAATTCTTAAAAATGTATGCAAATTGTAAAGGAGAGAGTCTGTAATGCTTAAATCTCAAAATATTTTTTAAATTATACAATTTTAAATTATTGAAACTAGAACATACAATAGGTTTAGTTTTGGGAGATCGCAGTTCACGCGTTAGCGTAGGTATAGCGCCAGGTTTTTTAAATCATTTTGGAGATCATTGAATTGGAAGGTTATGTTTGAGGTTATGTTTGAAAATATCTATAATATGCTTGTATTCACGATTCTCAATTTCAGATAAATTCGACGAAGAATCGTTTTTATTGTCAGATGCCGCAACAATTGAATCGCTTATTCCAGAAATTTGCGTCGAAGACAGATCCGATCTTTTGTACTTTGAGTACTTTCGGCTTTTCCCGATCCTACGTACACAATTTGGATATGAATTACTGATGCAAGATTTTAATCGCATGTACCAAGCTCTGAAGGATGCCTTATACACTATCTGGTATCATTTAGAACGTGCAATCACAGTCTTATGTATTGGAAGAGGGATCATATCTCCTGAAGTAGCAAAAAATTCGAATGAAATCGAAGGTATAATAACAATTTTTACTGTAATACAATAATTTTCATGTTCGCACTATACTGCATCTATGTATATGAATATGAAATTTTTTCCTAAGTTAGGTAATTGATTTTTAACTATTAGAAATTACCTCTAATTTTATTTACTCTTTTCTCATTATGCGCATGAACTAGAAAACATGTGATTTTCCAAATTCGAAGGTTATAATAAAACATCTCCTATAGAACATTGAAGAACGAGAGTTTTGATTAAATAGTTTTAGAAATGTTTAATTAACAAATTATAAAATAAAAAAAATCCCCAAATTTGGGTTTAAAAGTTCAAAATTGAACCATTTTCAATGAAATTTATTGAAATGTGTACAATTTTTAAATTAGTAGCGTTCTAAAGTGAACAATTTCGTTTAAAATTATAATCCAGAAAGTTAATTCAAATTGAACGCCTCAATAGTTGGACATTTAAAAATTGCAAACTTCGAAAAAACCATAATATTTAAATTTAGAAGCCTCATATATTAAACAATTCGCAAAGCTTCATTTCAAATCTTTTGAATTTTGGAGATTTAAATTTCAGATTCGTAATGTTAAATGATCCTTTATTTATAAATTACAAAAATATTAAATACTTCTAGTCTGATATTTTTGAATTCTAAGCCTTGAAGCTTCTTATTATAAAATTAATTTTATTCAACGTAGGTTTTCTAATTTGAAATTTGTACAAAATTTAACCAGGGTGTCTAGCGTCTTGGAAATCCTTCAAAACCTGGAAAAATCCTTGAATTATTTTTTACCTGGAAAAACCTGGAAAATTCCTTGAATTTTTCTCAAGGTCCTGGAATTTTTATTCCCTTCGAGAAAAAATGCTGAAACATTTTTTAGTGGTTTTCATTTAATTTCTAATTGTTTAGTTTTGTTCAAAAAGAGAAAAATACACGTTTTTAACAATAGATTGTTCATTTTATCACCGTGGAAATCACGAAGTAATAATCTAAAATATTTTAAAGTTTCTCATTGATATCTGATTTTTTAAAATTTTTACAACGATTTCATTAAAAAATTTCAATTCAAATACTTTTTTTCTGTTAATATATTGAAATTAATTTCAATTCCGCGTGTAATAAGCTTTAATTTATTAGAATTGGTTGAAATTTGACTGAGTTATGTCATTTTATTTTTGCAGTGTAGCTGTAGGTCAGGGAAAACCTGGATATCCGGTAAAATCAGGAAATTTTTTGTGAGAGAATTCAACTTCTGGGTTAAAAGTTGAACTACTTTGTTGACATTTTTTTCTGGGGAAAGATTCATTATTTTGATTAAAAACTTATCTCTTTGGTTGAAAATTTAATTATTTTGTGAAAATTTCGCCTTTTTGGTAGAAAATTAATATTTGCGGATTTAAAATTCAAATGTTTTATAGAAAATTCGTCTTCTGGGTTGGAAATTGGTATTTTTTGGTTGAAAGTTTACCTACTTTGTTAAAAATTCGTTTTCTTGGTTGCGGTGTAATAGTTTTAGTTGAAAACTTATCGCTGGTTGAAAATCTATCTATTTTGTTGAAAATTCTTTTCTTTTCTCTGAAATATCAACTATTTAATTTTTCGTTAAGAATTCATCTTCTTGTTGAAAGTTCAACTTTTCGTCTTGAAAATTTAACTGTTTCGGTTAAAGTTTAATATGTTTTCTTTCCAAATTTAGCTATTTAGTTGAAAATTAATTTTTGTAGGTAAAATATTCCAGTATTTCGTTAAAAATTCAACTTCAATTTCTGGTCTTTGAATGTTACTGGTCAGGGAATATGAAAAATTGATCAGGGAAAAATCAGGGAAAATTCGTGGAATATCGGAAACGAATTTTTTCGGTCGCCTTTTAGCTAGCGTTTTTGATCAATTTCATATTTTTTACCGTCAAAACTGAGTACTGCTTCAGCGAACAACGAGCGAAAATTTGTATATCAGCGGTCGCTATAGTTGGGAATTCAGCTACTAAATCAGCTTAAAATTCGTTAACTCAATCAAATTTCAAACAATTTCAATCAAAAAAAGTTTATTAAATCCTTATTCGACACTTTTTTTATTTCCACTAGATCTACAATTTCTACTATGTTTCTTGAAAAGAATTTTTGCACCGTAGAAAAGGTACCTGGAAAAATTTATTTTTTTCATTCTGGAAAACCTGGAAAAGTCCTGGTAATATTTTTTGAAGAAACGCTAGACACGCTGATCTAACTTCTACATATGAAGTATTAGTAACTCTCAATTTTTATTTTATTCATACTGTATAGCGGAGTAAAAATGGTAAAATTAATCGAATCCGTTTGACCTGAGGAAAAAAATGTGTGGGCTGATATAACAAAAAAGTAAAGAAACAAATTTTTGAAATGGGTTTATATCTTATTTTCTCTTTTTTGATTCAAAAATTCAAAATGTAAATAGGAATTAAAAAATCAATTTGCCTGTTTTACAATTTTTAAAAAATGTCAAAAAAAAGTGGTTTTTTTTTAGATTGAGTGAAATGTACACTTTTTTGGGAAAAGTTGAACATGTCGAAGCTGAAATTTCTTCAGCTTGGACCAAAGAAACATGTTATTATTTAGCTTCAATGAAAAAAATGCGTGTTGTTTAAAACTTTACAAAATCATGAAACCAATTCAAAATCCTAAAGAGGTAAAAATTCGTGAAACACGAAAATTTTTTTTCCGAAAAAGGAAAATGATAAACGGTTTCTTTTATTCAAGCTGAACAAAATTTTCGGTTCGACATAACTTTTTCCAAAATTTGTGCATATTTCTTACACATGTTCAAACAATTCTAAATTGGCAAAAAAATTCAATTGGATCTCTAATTTCTCACTTTTGTTTACTAGTGAAAACTGTACGTATAATACGTATAATTTTGAATTTTGTTTTTTTTATTCACTTCAGACTTTTTTACTTTTGATTTATTTCAGATGCCAGATTACAAATCTTTTTGTCTTAACTTTAGCGATTCGATTAATTTGAACATTTTCACTTTCTCCTAGTCCATAGTCCAAAATTGAAAGCGCTTTAGTCCCTATAATGCAGTTGAAGAATTTTTCTACAGGGATCTATATTGATTGTATTAATTTTTGCTCTAGAGACCTTTGTGGGATGGAAAAAAGAAGCAAAAGAAGGTGCATAGTGCATTCAAACTTCATCAGCAATAAATGCTGGCGCACACAATTTACCTGCACTTTGTAGGTTAAAGGCTCATGTGATGTTCAACTATTTCCAAGTACTATTCCGAAAATTGTGTACTCGTAAGTACGTTACTTATAATGACAACGACAGCGTTCAGAATTGAGATCCAACATGCAAGACTGATCTAACTTATTTATATTATATCAGTTATACTATTACATATTATATTATAGCATTTAAGTATTTTAGAAATTTGCATTAAAATGCATTGCCACTTATGCAACTATTTTTGTAACACAAATTTAATTGGATTTTCAAGTGGTCGTTTGGAAGAGTTGAGCGAAACAACTTCTGATGCATTATTTCATGCGATGAATTGAATTGGCTGATTTTGTAAAAGTTTTCAATACTCAGTATAAAATCGAATTTATAGTTATTATCAACGTGAGGGACGATTTCCCAGTGTTTGCGAAAATATGAGAAATTTTAATATCTTATAAAAACAACGATGTTATCTTTTTTGCGACGTTTATAAATCTATGGAATTTTGTGAGCATTTTTATGCCTTTCATGTAGTTAAAACTGCTAAAAAACAGTTTGTGAAACAGTCGGACTTATGGACTTATCGTCCAATTCTCATGTATAAACACAGCAACGGAAAAACATACGTTATAATGAAAAGTGAGGCATAATATGTATAGGATGCATATGAATATTTCTCACATTTTATTTTATTGAGTGTTCATTTTACTGAAATGTATATGATCGAAAAAAATCTACTCTAATTTTTATTTATCCGAATTGTCAATTTGTCTCATTTTCGTTCTTGCGAATATATAATTTTTATATTTTCCGCATTAGTGTTTGGCATACTTGTTGTTTTTCCAAATTTCTATTTGCCATAATTTTTATTTTATCCTTTATTCGCCTTCATTTTTATTGTTTCAAATTTCTATTTAGTAAAGCTTTTATTTCACCAAAAGAAAAACCATTTGCCATATTTGTCTTTTTCCGAATTTTGATTTATCATAATTTTTATTCTTCCGTATCATCATTTGTCATAATTTTAATTCCTACGAAGCAGCATGTAACAGATATTTCATTTCTGACAAGAAAATAGCAACCGCAAAAAAATAGTTGCTCAAAATTCAAATCAGCCGATCAGAAATTTAAATAAAAAACTGATTGGCTAATTTGAATTTGGTGTCATTATTTTTATGCGTAAGTCAGTTTTATGAAAAATGAAATTTTTGTTAAATGACGATTCGGAAGGATAACAATTATGACAAATAACAATTCGGAAAAATAAAAATAAGCGCATATATGATTATTTGGTAAAATAAAAATGATGACCAATACTCATTCGATAAAATAAAAATTATGCACAATATTATTTGAAAACAATCAAATGATGTAAAATAATGATTTGGTTTCACGATTTTCGGTAAAATAAATATTGGGGAAAATTGAATTTGGGGAATATTCATTCTCGTTTCTTGTTTACTAAGAAATACTTCTTTAGCAATAATTTGTTCACAATTATAAATTGAGATTTTAATTTGCGTTTTTCTTGATCACATTTATAGTTTATGTATAATTATCAATTAAAAATATATAGCTGTGATGTCCTGATATAATTTTTGTTCTTCTTCATTCAGCATTAATAAAATATAACATAATATAGATAATAGACGTCTATATATTATATTATGTTATATTTTTGTAATATCCATTTCTTTCTCCCATATTTTATTTAATTTTTGAAATAATTTGAAAGAAATAAGTTTAATATCGGAGATATTAATTTTTAATGTCCCGGATATTTCAGTTAAGTATCTTACATCGTAAGTTTTAATATCTCGTTATATTTGGGTTCAATATCTTGGATTATTTTCTTTAATATCTTGGATATTGCTAGGCAAAATCTTCTTTTTAATATCTACAGATGCTCTGCTTCAATATCTAGATTTCTGTCCCATAGTTAAGTCGCTAAGATATTATCCGGTAATATCCATATATTCTGTTCTAATATCTATTTTTCTCCGTGTAGTAGAAGGATAGCTAACGAACTAATTCTTATCACAAAATTCCTTCGAAGGGTATGGTACCGTCAGAATACAGACAGACAGTTACACAGTTCCTAAAAACCTTTTTTTCTGACTCAGGGGGTCTCATAACATCGAGAATTGAGGAAAACTAGTTAGGTCCAAATTCACATAAATCCAGCACCTTTTACCACAAATGATGAGAATGTGGAAACATTCTAACTTTTGAGGGATAAGGCGACACGTGCAAAAGGTGCTAATTTTTATTTTTAAAATCTCAGCTTTGAAATCATCAATCGGTCAGCTTACTTATAACTTAACAACCTTTTTCTTTCCTCTTTCTTCAATTTTTTATTTTTGTATTTTGAAATAAATTATTTATATGTATACTTGTCCAAAAATGTTCGTTCTTAGTTATTCTATCAATTAGGTTATCAAATTGTCAGAGTTATCGCTATTAGACCTATAAATGGCTTTTTAATGAATCTGTATTCTTAATTTGAAAAGGTTCCATAAAAATGATATTCATATAATAATGGAAGCAAGTTGATTTTAATTTTATTACTTTTTTCTTGCGTAATAGATACTTTGTTGATATATGATAACAAAATTGTAAATTTAAATAAATCTGAAGGTTTCGTACGTAATAAATCTAGTAGACATGAATACTTTCAAGATCAAAAATAAACAACTTCGTCCTTCCATTCTGTTTTAAATAATTGTCAACACTCAGTAATCAGATAATTTTTATTAGGGATATAAATGAATAACTGAATATATTGCAAAAATTTACCAGTCACTGTTCATAAAATTCTTAAAAATTAGTTTTTAGTTCTTTATCGTTGTTTTTACCTAGAAAAAATGAATATCGTCATTCTACTCTTTACCTCCATGTTTTTACTAAATTTTACAAGTAAGTGTAATATGATATATCATATTATTAATAATAATAATACGAAATATCACATGTTCTCAAAACGTGGACACCTCAACTGCACAAAATGTTGCAGCTATGTTGCTGTAATATTGCATGACAACATTGGCAACATTTTTGTGAAATGTTGCTGCAATATGTGAATGCCTTCTCCCAATCAATATTGTTTTGCCATATTGGTGCAATGCAATGTTAGGAAATAATATTGCAATTTTTGAAGGAGGAAAGAGATGAGATGATCTCAATTCCTGAAACAGTTTTTGCGGCGAGATCCAAAAAATAATACAATAATCATGCACGATTGTCTCACAACATTGTTGCAATAGTGCAGAAATATTACAACAGCAATATTATTTGTGATATGAAATTCAGATATTTCGATGTTGTCATGCAATATTGCAGCAACATTGCTGCAATATTGCGTGCTGTTGGTCAACGTACACTCATTACACTGGCTTGACATGAAAATTGCAGCATTGAAGAAACATATTATTCTGGTATTATAAATATTGTTATTATAGCATTTCTCGAAGATTTTTGGTTGCTGCAATCAATACGAATGAGAAATCTTCATCAGTATTTCATATCATTCTAGGTAAATCTGGACGTTTTTTCATTTTGTATAACTATCTCAATCTTGCATGACATTCACCATAAAAAAATATATCATGGTACATCATAAATTGATGTTTCGGAACGTCGGTAATAGTCTCAGTAATTTAATCTGTAATTAGAACAGCTTTTCCTCATCTACATACTAACAGATATTCTTCTAGTGTACAAGAAAATCATAAATCTCTATTTTTCTTCATAATATTAGGTGCAGCGTTGAGGGCACTTACTGTAAATCAACGATACCTGCACTCTGGTATTCAGGATGGAAGCAGAATATATGTTCAACTGCCAGGTGACCATGTTCTTGTTGGAATTTTACATCCTATTACTAATAATCTACTTCCTAACTGGATAATTCCACCAATTCAAGGAGAACCGATGTCACCAGATCACGCTCTTGTATTCATGCCTCGGCCTGGCGATACTTGTTTCACTGCACAAGTCAGAAATCTCCATAACCATTATAATAATAATTATCCAGAATTCCGCTATTTTATAAAAACAGGAAACGCTGTTCTATCAGCTTATCTTAAACCTCAGAATTATCCACTACCGCTGCGTAAAGTTCCGGGAATTTACGTGCGAATTCCAGGTAACAACACTATATTAGTGGGTCTGCTGGATTATTATGACGGTTATCTTCCTGGCTGGGTTGAATGAGAGATATTCAACATTTGGGTATTACTGCATACGATCTAGATTCTAGATATTATATCACATATCTAATTTGATCTTTAATATATGAGGCAGTAATGTCAAACAGAAGATATTATGGTTTTTATAATCTGAGATCTTAGAATTGTCAATCTGAGATGTTAAGTCCTAATATCTGGATTGCACACAATTTGATATCCATAAGCTATAACCGTCAATATTCATTTGTATTAGCATTGTGCAGAAACAAAATTTTTAGGTCTAATGAAAGAACAATATTAATATGAGAATCATGTATGATTGCCGAATAAAATCATTATCGTCTGAAAATGACTCTGACTTAATTTGTTTTAAAATTCCTTAATGTTTTGTATGTTTATTATTTTGCGGTATTACTGTATTTAGGGACATATTAGCTTCCATCTATAAAAATATTTTCGCTCATGAAGAAAATTAAATCTTTTCATTTTTATGTATTGCTCTTATTAAGGTACTTCAAACGATTCGGGGTTTAGAACGTCTTTATACGACTTAATCTAAAGACTGATCTAAAAAGAGCTTTTCCCGGAAAATGTTGTTGTTCTCCATTTTTCAAAATTGAAAATGAAGTGTTTTTTGCGCCTGAAACTGGCAATCCAGAGTAGATCCCTTTGGCCATTCCGTGGTCAGTTGGGCCCTATAATACCGACACCAATCTTCGCTAAGTATAGCCTCTCTTTGAGATATTACCTTCTTTTTCGTAACTTATTGAACAAATATTATGACGAACGCAGAGTTTTTATTTGAGTTATAAGCAACTAAACTTTGCCGATTTGGTAGCGTATACGCGCTGATTGGAATCAGCGGTTGACTTACCTCTGATTCAGATTTAGAGTTTTCATGAATATTATTATTTCTAAAGTAGGTAGAAAATGAAAAAATGGTGTAGGAACCATTTCAGAAATAGCATTTACGCAATACATAAAATATTTCTTTTTGTGTTTTTGTATTTGTATTTGTATACAATACTATATGAAAACCCGATTTGTATATGCATATCCACTCGATAATTACTAATACTTTTATGATAATTGGTACTTCCTGCTCAGTAATTTGCAGTGATTTACAGTGATGAAAAATATACAGTTTAATCATTAAAAAAGAAATTGAGTGGCAACGAATTGGAAGTGTTCACTGGAGAACATTATTTAATTTAAAATAAATCGATTTTGAATACCTAGTTCTTTCATGGTTTTATTTTTACCTCAAATTGTTTTCCCAGATTAATTTTGAAAAGATCGTGGTAAATTGAAAAGATGACTGAAAAATATTCAATTATTAATGCTTTTTCAAAAATTTTCAAAGATTTTTCCATTTTTTATTTTCAAGATTGGTAAGATGTGAATTTTCAATTTTAAAAGCTATAAATGTGATGTATCATTTTTCAGCAATTCAAATTTAATAAATTTCAATTCTAAACATTCTATATTTGGAAATGGTCGACTTTTAATTTGTGAAATTCAACAAATGTTGAATTTTGCAGAAAATTCGTCTGTTCAAAATTAAACTGTTGAATTTTGTAGAAAAATTGTCTGTTGAAAATTCCACTGTTGAATCTTGTAGAAAATTAGTCTGTTGAAAATTCCACTGATGAATTTTGAAGAAGACTCGCCTGTTCATAATTCAGCTTTTGAATTTCGTAGCAAATTCGCCTCTGGAAAATTAAACTGTTAAATATACAAAATTGGTGTTTTCAACCAAAAAGATCAATTTTGAATCAAGAAGGTTCATTTTCTATTAAAAAAGAAAAATTTTCAACGAAATAGATGAATTTTTTACAAAATAGTTCAATTGTCGAATAACGTTGTAATCAAAAATGGAATAGTTAAATTTTCAGTTAAAAAAAATTAATTTTAAACCAAAGAACGGGGTTTCTACAAAATCTTTAAACTTTAAACCACAGCGATAAATTTTCAACTAAAAAGACGAATTTTCTACAGAACAGTCGCATTTTTAGCCCACAAATATTAATTTTCTAGAAAACAAATGACGAATTTTACTTAAAAAGATAAATCTTCAACAAAGAATGGAAAAGTTCAATTTCCGGTTTAAAAAATAAATTTTGAACAAAAAGAAAAACAATTTTTCAACAAAATAGTTCAACTTCCAACCAAGGAGATAAATTTCCAACTATAATAATGAAGCTTTTATCAAAAAAAGATTTTTCAACCAAGTAGTTCAAATTTCTACCAAGTAGTTGAATTTTTAACCAAAAGAGATTAATTTTCAACCAAAAAGCTAGAATAGTTCAACTTTGAGTTAAAAAAATTAATTTTCAACAGAAAAAAAAGATTTTTCAACCAAAGAGATGAATTTTGAACTAAAATGATGAATCTTCATCAAAAAAAATGAATTTTTAACAATCTAGTTCAATTTTCAACCAAGTAGATGAATTTTAAACCATAAAGGATGAAACTTTAACAAAATTGTTCAACTTCAAAAACATTTATTTATTAATACTTTTTCGAAAATTTTCAATTTTTATTTCTTAAGTTTTGAATTTAAAAATGTTAGAGACTATACATTTATATTGTATCATTTTTCAGCAATTTGAATTCAAAATTTTTCCAATTTGTATACTCCAAATTTGAAAATGGTCCACTATTAAATTGCAAAATTGATTAATTTTTAACTTCCAATTCTTTGAAACTATACAATTTCAAGTATTCCTCATTTACAGGTTGTCATAATATCAAATGTATATAATTATCTTGTGCTGTAGAGAAAAAGTTGTGGTTTTTTATATCAAAGCAATTATTGGTAAAATTTGTCAATCGTTTACCATCTTGTCTTCGGCCTTTGGGTTGAAAAAGTACAAATTCGATGTATATTTTCGATTATTTTCAAAAATTTCAGTGCCATATTGTTATAATATTATATTAAGCCTGAAAATGATTCAAACTTTGACTTATTTCATTTGATAAGAAACGAATGCATTTCGCTAAAAAGAATAAATTAATTATATACGCATGTAAAAGTAAAATAATACATTAACAGCGATATTCAACTCTGATAAGCATATTATTATTTTATTATTTCATTTCATTTCTGCACATATGTGTACCTTTTTTCTTTTCTCTTTGTTTACTTATTTTATTTTTGTTCTGGCGAAAAGTATTTGCAATATACCCTATTGAAGTTGATTTTCATTTGATTAATTTTTTTTTGCATATAACATTATTGATTGTTTTTTCATGTATGGTATAGATGGTTAATAAATTGTAAATTAAAATAATCCTGCAGATCCTGTGGATAATAAATCTTTCAGATATGCAAAATTCTGAGATCTCAAAGATCTCTTCCACTCTATTTTAAATAAAAAATAAATGTAATCAGCAGATTGCAGATTAGCACAACTTGCTCATCCGCTAGTGACCTATATGGTTTTCATTAATTTTGCAAGTGAGTGTAATGCAATATAATATTTATATTATTATTAATATTAATCAGAAATATTTCATGTTCTCAAGAACATCCACTAATTAAAGGAAAATTAAAATTCCAGGGTGTCTACCCAAATCCCGGAAAAAAATTCCCTGACAATTCCAGGTTTTTTCCAGGTATCTTAAGTTTTTTCCAGGTACAATTTTTCATAGCATTTCATTTAATTTAAATTCAAATATTCCGCATATTTTAAACGCACTGTCTATGGTTATGGAATTTTCCGTAACTCCAACCCCTTTTCTAGCTCGTTCAGAGCTGACATAGACAGTGCCTAATTTTAAAAATTCGACTCGGAATATGTATAAATTTTCGCGACTTTATTATAAATAATGTTGTTTTTTCAGTTTCTAGGAATTTAATTAATATTACAAGACATTCTTAAATATTTTAGAACGATCGATTAATTAAATAATTAAATGATACTAAAAATATAATAATTTCTTGAATTCGTCTCTCAAGTCCATGAATTTTTTTCCAAAAAATACATTAATTCTCAATCAAACAGTTGGGTTTTTTAACTCAAAAAGATCAATTTTTAAACAATTAGCTGAATTTTAAAGTATGAAATAGCAGTTTCCAACAAAAAATGGAATAATTAAATTTTCAGTTAAAAAATTAATATTCCACCCAGAAAAAAAACAGATTTATTTTTAAAACAAATCCAATTTAACTTTCAACCAAGTAGTTTTATTTTGAACCGAAAAGATGAATTTTCAACTAAAATGGTGAATATTTAACTGGAATACTTGAATTTTCAACCAAAAATTTAATAGTTGAATTAAAAAAATAGAAGAATTTTAATCTGAAATGATCAATCTCTAACTGGAATAGTTCATTTTTCAACAAAAAATATGAATTCTCAACCAATTGCATTTTCCAACGAAAAAAAAATTATTTGCAACAAAAACAAAACTAATTTTCAAAAAATAGTTAGATTTTCAAACAAAGTAATGAATTTTCAATAAGGATGATGAGTCTCTAACTAGAATCATCAAATTTCCAACAAAAAGGTTAATTTTCAACCCAGAAGATTAATTTCTACCAAAAAAGTCAGAATTTTCAACTAAAAAAGATGAATTTTCTACCAAAAAGACGATTTTTCCAAAAAATACATTAATTAACAATCAAACAGTTGATTTCTTTAACTCAAAAAGATCAATTTTCAAACAATTAGCTGAATTTTAAACTAAAAATTATCTGTTTTCAACCAAAAATGGAATAATTAAATTTTCAGTTAAAAAATTAATATTCCACACCAAAAAAAAAAACAGATTTATTTTAAAAACGAATTTGATTCAACTTTCAACCAAGTAGTCTTATTTTGAACCAAACAGATGAATTTTCAACTTGAATGATGAATATTTAACTGGAATACTTGAATTTTCAACCAAAAAGATAAATTTTCTACCACAAAGACGATTTTTCAACAAAATACATCAATTTTCAAAGAAATATTTGAATTATGAACTTCAAAAGGACACATTCTCAAACAAATAAATGAATTTTCAACTAAAAAAGATAAAGTTTCAACAAAAAATGTAATAGTTGAATTGACAAAAAAAGATGAATTTTCAACTGAAATGATCAATCTCTAACTGGGATAGTTGATTTTTTAACAAAAAATATGAATTCTCAACCATTTGCATTTACCAGCGAAAAAAAAATTATTTGCAACAAAAACTAAACTAATTTTTA
>CAKNYM010041676.1:0-72242 GCA_932195095.1 Andricus curvator
CCGATTCGCGACAAAACTGAGACTGGAGTCTCAGAAACCGATACCGATACGAGAAAAAAACATGATTTTTCGATACTACATGCTAGCAAACGTGGTTCTGATACAAGCCAGTAAGCATGGTTCTATTCAGTGCTAGCTGAGCTTATGACGCGCCAGCATGATTCTATTACGCGCCAGGATGTTTCTATTACGCGCCAGAATGGCCCTATTACGCGCCATAATGATCATATTACGCGCCAGCATGATTCTCTTACGTGTCAGGATGATCCTATTACGTGACCGCATGATTCTATCACGCGCCAGAATGATCCTATTACGCGCCAGCATGATTCTATTACGCGCCAGGATGATTCTATTACGCGCCAGAATGATTCTATTATGCGCCAGCATGATTCTATTACGCGCCAGAATGATTCTATTACGCGCCAGGATAAGACTATTACGCGCCAGTATGATCCTATTACGCGCCAGGATGATACTATTACGCGCCAGGATGAGCCTACTGCGCGCTAGCATGATCCTATTACACACTAGAATGATTCTATTATGCGCCAGAATGACCCTATTACGCGCCAGCATGATTATAGTACGTGCCAGTATGATCCTACTACGCCGCAGGACGATTCTATTTCGCGCCAGGATGATCGCATTATGCGCCAGCATGATTCTATTCCAGTCTATCACGTGCTAGCAAGCATGGTTCTACTTAGTGCTAGTGAAAGTGATCCCGCCAAACGATATTTTTCGATACTGAGACCATACCGATAAGATACTCACCCTCCATTCTCGGTTTTGGATCGGGCCAGCATGATTCTATTACGCGCCAGGATGATACTATCACGCGCCAGGATGATACTATTACGCGCAAGAATGATCCTATTACGCGCCAGGACGATTCTAACATCCGCCAGAATGATTCTATTACGCGCCAGAATGATTATATTACGCGCCAGGATGAACCTATTACGCGCCACGATGATTCTGTTATGCGGTAGCATGATTCTATTACATTCTATTCCATTGTATTACATGCAAGCAAACATGGTTCTATTATATGCTTACAAACATGGTTCTATTACATGCTAGCAAACATGGCTCTATCGAATGCTGGTAAACATCTAGAAACTGTGCAGAAATATAATGGTTCATTACATTGGAAATAATGCAATTATAAAAAAACTTATAATGCATATTTTTATCTGCAGTTCAAAAATTTCGAGATATAATAGAATTGGGAAAATATATGTCGTTCATTTGAACGTTCAGAACTTTAAATTACCAGGAAAGGTTCATGGTGCTCACGTACTTGAAATTCGTCGGCGATATATCGGTTCTGCGATACCAAACCGATACGAGACAAAACTGAGACTGAAGTCTCAGAAACCGATACGGATATGAGAAAAAAACTAGATTTTTCGATACTACTTTACTGCTAGATTTAATTGTATCGAGTTTTCCTCACATGAAATTGATTCACGAGAAAACGGATTGCTCGACAATTTACTGTGTCCTGTTCAAGAAATTGGCTCCGAGTATGAATTAGCAACAAGAATATTAAGTGAAACTTTATCCGTCAATTGAGGTTCCCAATCTGCATTGAAAGAAACTTCACTCTTTTCGACTTTTAGCCCCTTCATTTGAAAGTAGTTTTCAACCAAGAATTCCCTTGAAATGTAATTATCCTCAAGCTCTGGGTCCAAAACAACCCTCATTTGAAATGTTCTCATTTTTGTGAAATAACTTTAGAATTCCGTGATTTTTATAGAGGATGTAGGCACACAGAGGCGAGGTACAAATTGCGTACGCCTTCACAGGTTTACAGTTCCGAATTTCAAGAGTTCTAGCCAAGCGATCACGCCTGAATTGGCCAATCAATTACCTTTAAATTATATCAGACCGATTTTATTTTAGTTTCTTAGATTTATTTGGCCTTATAGAATAAACGATTATGTGCATATTCAGTACGATAACCTACAAATTTTTCCCTCCCTGGCGAAGAACTGAGGATTAATTTAGCTGTGAATTTATTAAATTAGACGGTATTCCGTGCAAAATTGAGTGCAAGTTTTGTCCTCCGGAATATCGTCTTATTTTCCTATCAATTTTGTACTTCTGACTAGAGAGACATTTTTAGGTAACACTTTTTCTTTTTGTGTTCCAAAACTTCAATTTAATTGCAAAGTTTTCTACCCTTTAAAAATCTGTTTTGTTTTGATTCCGAAAAATTCATGACCTTATGTTGGGAATTTTACTAATTCCTAAAGGTGCAATGAATTTTTCAGTCAATTCTCTTGCTCAATTAATGGTAATTTTGCGGGTTTAAAACTCCCTTGCCTTCACTAGTTGATTTCCCGAATGAAAATGGGTTGAAAAACCAGTGAAAAGGTTGTGGAAGCCATAAGACACATCACCAAAAATTGATCACAATTTATCACCTCATACTCCTCATTGCCATTTTAGATGTCATGCTCCAGAGTGGTTGGCTAGCATCCTTAAGCTCTCGTATTAAAACGAGTTGGAAAAGCATGAGCGATCTAGGGATCTCTAGCTACACACTCACGCATTCCATCACTGACAATTTCAGAGATGGGCAGACTTCTAAAGGTTTATGTATCAAACAATATTTTTTTTTTTTTATTCCTAAATTGGAAACCTGTGAATAGAATTAAGTTTTTCCTCAGCTCTCTGCATTAAGTCGTACCTGAGCTAGACCGTACCACTTGCATTGGCGAACGGATTTCTAAGTAACGCGATCTATCGAAGAGTCAAACGCCAGACGTATGTTACCTCTGAACTGGCAAGCGCTGACTGGCGATTCGACTGATCCTTGGTAATCACGAAGGTCCCGTCGTCGCGGGTCCTCGTACCCCTTCTCTCCAAGCTGGTTGCGCACGCAACCGCACCTGTTTCGCGTAGCGGTACATATGACCTATACAGGGTGTCCAAAAAGTCCCGGGACGGCTGAATATTTCCTCAGGTCATTTCAAGGTCAAATTGATTTTTTTAAATGGGAACCTCTATTTTTGACCCCGGAAACTGAGAGAGCGGAAAATTTTACGTCCAGATATGACCTTGACAAATCGAAAATTTGACCTGGAAAGGTCAGGGCAAGGTCAAACAACGTGCAGCAGGATGACTCGACTGGCATGCATTTTTGAACAAAATGTCCTGGTGAAGGTTCTGGTCATAGACAAGGTCAAAGTCACCAATCGATCGGGAGTATAAAATGCTACAACTCTTGCGTTGAACATTTTCTTCATAAATGCATACTGGTCGAGTCATCCTGCTGTACGTTGTTTGACCTTGCCATGACCTTCCAAGGTTAAATTTTCGATTTGTCAAGGTCATATCTGGACGTAAAATTTTCGGCTCTCTCAGTTCCCGAGGTCAAAAATAGAGGTTCCCATTTAAAAAAATCAATTTGACCTTCAAATGACCGTGAAGGTCATAGTCAAGATCAAAATAAAGGTCACCATTGAATTCCTTGTTGAATATTCCTTCAAGAATGACCTTGACCGCCCTCAAAAATATCTTACCCGAGGAAATATTCAGTCGTCCCGGGACTTCTTGGACACCCGGTATAACTTTTTCGCCCAGGAATTCGGAAGTCACTCAGTAGCGTACTTATTTTCTATTTCGCCCGCTTTTGAGTGTAATTCATAGATATAAAATATTTATTTTATACTGAACCGTTTCAACGTGGTCCTGTTACAAGCCAGTAAGCATGGTTCCATTAAGTGCTAGCTGAGCTTCTTAAGCGCCAGCATGATTCTGTTACGCACCAGGATGTTTCTATTACGCGCAAAAAATACCCTATTACGCGCCAGAATGATCCTATTACGCGCCAGCATGATTCTGTTGCGCGCCAGGATGATCCTATTACGTGCACGCATGATTGTATGACGCGTCAGGATGATGCTATTACGCGCCAGGATGATACTATTACGCGCCAGGATGATCCTATTACGCGTCAGCATGATTCCGTTACGATCCAGGAAGATTCTATTAAGCGCCAGGATGATTCTATTACGCGCCAGGATGATTATATTACGCGCCAGAATGAGCCTTTTACGCACCAACATGATTCTATTACGCGCCAGCATGATTCTATTACACGCAAGGTTGATCCTATTACGCGCCAGGATGAGCCTATGACGCCCCAGAAAGATTCTATGAAGCACCAGGATGATAATATTACGAGCCAGGATGAGCCTATTACGCGCCAGAATGATTCTATGACGCGCCAGTATGAAGCTATTACGAGCCAGCATGATTCTATTACGCCCCAGTATGATACTATTATGCACCAGGATGATTGTATTACACGCCAGGATGAACAAATTACGCGCCAGAATGATCCTATTACGCGCCAGCATGATTCTATCACGCGCCAGGATGATACTATTACGCGCCAGGATGAGCGTTTGCGCGCTACCATGATCCTATTACGCGCCAGGATGATTCTATTACGCGCCAGAATTATCGTATTACGCGCTGGCATGATTCTATTACGCGCCAGTATGATCATATTATGCCGCAGGGTGATTCTATTTCGCGCCAGGATGATCGTAGTAAGCTCCAGCATGATTCTATTCCATTCTATTCCATTCGGTTACATGCTAGCAAGCATGGTTCTACTTAATGCTAGTAAAAGTGATCCCGCCAAACGATATTTTTCGATACTGAGAGGATACCGATACGATACCCACATGCAGTCTCGGTTTTGGATAGCACCAGCATGATTCTGTTACGCGCCAGGATGATACTATTACGCGCAAGAATGATCCTATTACGGGCCAGGACGATTCTAGTATGCGCCAGAATGATTCTATTACGCGCCAGGACGATTCTCATATGCGACACAAGGATTCTATTACGCGCCAGAATGATTATATTACGCGCCACGATAAATCTATTACGCGCCACGATGATTCTATTATGGCTGTATCGAATGCTTGTAAAGAAGCTTGTACTAGTGAGTGCTAGCTGAGCTTCATATTCGCCATCATGATTCTATTACGCGCCAGGATGTTTCTATTGCGCGCCAGAAAGACCCTATTACGCGCCAGAATGATCCTATTACCCACCAACATGATTCTTTTACGCGCCAGGATGATCCTATTACGAGCCCGCATGATTCTATCACGCGGCAGAATGATTATATCACGCGCCTGCATGATTGTGTTATGCGCCAGGATTATCCTATTACGCGCCAAGATGACCCTATTACGCGCCATCATGACTCTATTACGCGCAGGATGATACTATTACGCACCAGGATGATTCTATTACGCATCTGAATGATCTTATTACGCGCCAGTATAATCATATTACGCGCCAGGGTGATCCTATTACGCACCAGAATGATCCTATTACGAACCAGAAAAATTATATTACACGCCAGCATGATTCTGTCACGCGCCAGCATGATTCTATTAGTCGCCAGTATGATCCTATTACGCGCTAGCAAGATCCTATTACTCGCCAGTATGATCCTACTACGCCGCAGGATGATTCTATTTTGTGCCAGGATGATCGTATACGCGCCAGCATGATTCTATTCCATTCTATTACATGCTAGCAAGCATGGTTCTACTTGATGCTAGTAAAAGTTATCCCGCCAAACGATATTTTTCGATACTGAGACCATACCAATACGATACTCACCTTCCAGTCTTGGTTTTGGATCACGCCAGTATGATTCTATTACGCGCCAGGGTAATACTATTACGCGCCACGATGATTCTATACCGATAACAAAACTATACCAAACCGATACAAGAGAAAACTGAAACTGGAGTCTCAGAAACAGATACCGGTACGAGACAAAACTGAGACTGGAGTCTCAGAAACCGATACCGATACGAGAAAAAAACGAGATTTTTCGATACTACATGCTATCAAACGTGGTTCTGTTACAAGCCAGTAAGCATAGTTCTATTCAGTGCTATTTGAGCATCTTATGCGCCAGGATGTTTCTATTACGCGCCAGTATGATCCTATTACCAGCCAGGATGTTTCTATTAAGCGGCAACATTATTCTATTATGCGCCAGAATGATGCTATTACGCGCCAGGTTGATTATATTACGCTCCAGTATGATTCTATTACGCGCCAGGATGATTATATTACGCGCCATAATGATCCTTTTGCGCGCCAGCATGATTCTATTACGCGACAGGATGATCCTATTACGCGCCATCATGATTCTATTACGCGCCAGGATGATACTATTACGCGCCAGGATGATTCAATTACGCGTCAGAATGATCCTCTTACGCGCCAGGATGATTATATTACGCGTCAGAATGATCCTATTACGTGCCAGGATGATCCTATTACGAGCACGCATGATTCTATCACGCGCAAAAATGATTATATCACGCGCCTGCATGATTGTGTTACGCGCCAGAATAATCTTATTACGTGCCAGGATGAACCTATTACGCGCCATCATGATTCTATTACGCGCAGGATGATACTATTACGCGCCAGGATGATTCTATTACGCATCAGAATGATCCTATTACGCGCCAGGATGATTATATTACGCATCAGAATGATCCTATTACGCGCCAGCATGATTCTATTACGCGACGGGATGATCCTATTACGCGCAAGCATGATTTTATTACGCGCCATGGTTCATGGTGCTCAGGTAGTTGAAACTCGTCGCCGATATATCGGTTCTGCGATACCAAACCGATTCGCGACAAAACTGAGACTGGAGTCTCAGAAACCGATACCGAAACGAGAAAAAAACATGATTTTTCGATACTACATGCTAGCAAACGTGGTTCTGATACAAGCCAGTAAGCATGGTTCTATTCAGTGCTAGCTGAGCTTATGACGCGCCAGCATGATTCTATTACGCGCCAGGATGTTTCTATTACGCGCCAGAATGGCCCTATTACGCGCCAGCATGATTCTGTTGCGCGACAGGATGATCCTATTACGCGCAGGGATGAGCCTTCAACGCGTCATGATGATCCTATTTTTATAATTCTATTATGTGCCGGGATAAGTCTATTACGCGCCAGAAAGAGCCTATTACGCGCCAGCATGATTCTATTACAAGCCAAAATGATCTTATTACGCGGCAGTATAATTCTATTACGCGTCGGGTTGATCCTATTACGCACCAGAATGATCCTATTACGAACCAGCATAATTATAATACATGCCAGCATGATTCTGTCACGCGCCAGCATGATTCTATTACGCGCCAAAATGATCTTATTACGCGCCAGTATGATTCTATTACGCGCCATGGTGATCCTATTACGCACCAGAATGATCCTATTACGAACCAGCATAATTATAATACACGCCAGCATGATTCTGTCACGCGCCAGCATGGTTCTATTACGCGCCAGGATGAGACTATTACGCGCCAGTATGATCCTATTACGTGCCAGGATGATTCTATTACGCGCTAGGATGATACTATTACGCGCCAGGATGAGCCTATTGCGCGCTAGCAAGATCCCATTACGCGCCAGGATGATTCTATTACGCGCCAGCATGATCCTATTACACGCCAGCATGATTCTATTACGCGCCAGTATGATCCTACTACGCCGCAGGATGATTTTACTTCGTGCCAGGATGATCGTGTACGCGCCAGCATGATTCTATTCCATTCTATTACATGCTAGCAAGCATGGTTCTACTTGATGCTAGTAAAAGTTATCCCGCCAAACGATACTACATGCTAGAAAACGTGGTTCTGTTACAAGCCAGTAAGCATAGTTCTATTCAGTGCTAGCTGAGCTTCATATTCGCCATCATAATTCTATTACGCGGCAGGATGTTTCTATTGCGCGCCAGAAAGACCCTATTACGCGCCATAATGTTCCTATTACCCGCCAGCATGATCCTATTACGCGCTAGGATGATCCTATTACGAGCCCGCATGATTCTATCACGCGCCTGCATGATTGTGTTACGCGCCAGGATAACCCTATTACGCGCCATTATGAATCTATTACGCGCAAGGATGATACTATTATGCGCCAGGATGATTCTATTACGCGCCAGGATGATTTTACTACGCATCAGTATGATTCTATTATGCGCCAGGATGATTCTATTACGCGCCAGGATGATACTATTACGCGCCAGGATGAGCCTATTGCGCGCTAGCATAATCCTATTACGCGCCAGGATAATTTTATTACGTGCCAGGATGATCGTATACGCGCCAGAATGATCCTATTATTATGATTCTATTATGCGCCGGGATAAGTCTATTACGCGCCAGAATGATCCTATTACGCGCCAGAATGATTCTATTACGCGCCAAAATGATCCTATTACGCGCCAGCATGATTCTCTCACGCGCCAGGGTGATCCTATTACGCACCAGAATGATCCTATTACGAACCAGGATGATCCTATTACGCGCCAGGATGATTCTATTACACGCCAGGATGGTACTATTACGCGCCAGGATGAGCCTATTGCGCGCTAGCATGATCCTATTACGCGCCAGGATGATTTTATTACGCGCCAGCATGATCGTATTACACGCCAGCATGATTCTATTACGCGCCAGTATGATCCTACTACGCCGCAGGATGATTCTATTTCGAGCCAGGATGATCCAACTACGCCGCAGGATGATTCTATTTCGAGCCAGGATGATCGTATACGCGCCAGCATGATTCTATTCCATTCTATTACATGCTAGTAAGCATGGTTCTACTTAATGCTAGTAAAAGTGATCCCGCCAAATGATATTTTTCGATACTGAGACCATACTGGTACGATACTCACCTTCCAGTCTTAGTTTTGGATCGCGCCAGTGTAATTAGAAAAGCATTATCCTATTACGCGCCAGAACGATTCTAATATGAGCCAGAATGATTCTATTACGCGCCAGGTTGAACCTATTACGCGCCACGATGATTCTATACCGATACCAAACCGATACGAGAGAAAACTGAGACTGGTGTCTCAGAAGCCGATACCGATACGAGAAAAAAAAACGAGATTTTTCGATACTACATGCTAGCAAACGTGGTTCTGTCACAAGCCAGTAAGCATAGTTCTATTCAGTGCTATCTTAGCTTCTTACGCGCCAGGATGTTTCCATTACGCGCCAGTATGATCCTATTACGCGCCAGCAAGGTTATATTAGGAGCTAGCATGATTCTTTTACGCGCCAGTATTATACTATTACGCACCAGGATGATTCTATTACGCTCCAGTATGATTCTATTACGCACCAGGATGATTATATTACGCGCCAGAATGATTTTTTTTTTTTTTTTAACGAGGGCTGGTGGAAAATGTTTAAGAACACACCGAGAAGGGTCCGCACTTCTCGGTAGTGTGGGGATCTTATTCGCATCACTAAAATGACCCTGACGTATACAATACTCAATTATACATTGCGTATAATTATATATTGTACAAAATCTTATTCGTCATTATAATAATGCCATCAAGGGACCCACTAAAAACCAACACCCTTTCTCCTTGGCAGAAATCCCCCCGGAACCGCTTTCGCATTACTCCAGGGGTTCCGTTTCTTTGCCTGCCAGGGCTTCTTCTTCTTTTCTTTTTTCTTTGTCCCGTTTCCCAGCCCGGACAACTTGTATTTCTTCTCCTTCTACATCTTCTACTTTCTAGCAGTAGCCGGCGGGCGGGGTGTTGCCAGATTCTGGCACTCCGCTGGGGCAACGTGCCCCATAGTATGGCACCTGTAGCACCGGGTTTCGGCGATATGTGCCTTCACACGGCAGTTCATCCAACCCACCTTCAGTCAGGCAACCATCTCCATTTTGGCAGCAGCGGTCGCATCCAGTTTGACGAAAGCTAGGATGCAGCCTCTCCTACTCGTCCTAGTGAGGCTCACCCTAGGTGGAGAGCTAGGCTGCTCTCCCAGGGCCGTCCTCACCGCTAGCTCCACGTCAGCAGCCTCCGTAGTCTCGACTAAGTCGTAGACCACGACATGCGCCTTCGGAAAGAGGTGTCGAACACACCCGCCTTGTCCGAGGGCCTCCAAGATCGCATCGCCGAAGTGCTGCCGCTCCTCCGCCTTGGCTCCCACCTCAATGAGGACATCACCCGTCCTCGTCTGCCTGATAGACCTGACATTCACGCCATGGTCCTCAGGCTTCACCTGCTTCTGGATGTCCCTGAATACATCCTCGTATTTTATCCCCGGGGCTGGCGTGATGGTCACGGCCTCCCAAGGGATTCTCCTCTTCTTCTACTTGGGAGCTCCTTGTCCCTTTGAGGCACCACCTTCTTCTCAGTCTCCTTCTTTTTCACTGTCCTCTTCTTCTTGCTCCTCCTCCTCCTGCCAACCGTAGACCAGGCGATACCTTCCTGGGTCCTGGTATTTTTCAGGACCGGCTTCTCGGCTCCAGATTCGCTGGGCAGGCTGAGGGTCATTTCCCTCTCCCGCTTGCGCGTGTCCGTCGCTTCCTCCGGCGGTTTCTGCGGCTCCGTCTGCGTGCAGGCGGAAGCCGTTTCCTCCTTAAAGGTGGAGCTCAAGAGAGACTTCTCTCTGAGCTCCTTGCCTATCTTCTGTCTGAGCACCCTATTTATGCTCTCCTCATAAGCCTCAAATTCTCGATTTAGGGCTCTCACCGTGGATCCCACTGTATCCATGGTCCTTTTAGCATCCTTCGCTTGTTGCATCAGATCCGGATCCGTGTCCTTCCTCGATTCGCAAATCGCCATTATTTTCTTAAGGCACAGCCGTACCTTCCTGTGCTCCATTCTCATCAAACTATACACACAAACACATCTATCGATGAGCAGGTTCTCCCGACATCCTGCTTCGCCTTTCTTTGAGCCACGTTGTTCATACATCTGTCGCCACACAGGTCCAATTGTCCGAACAATCCTATCATTCAGGATAGCTGTGAAGATCTTATACAGTGTGTTCAGACAAGTTATTGGCCTGTAATTCTTAGGGTCAGTTAAGTTGCCCGTCTTCGGCATGAGCACTGTGTGCCCCTCCACCAACCACTCTGGAATAGGCTCTTCCGACTTTAGATATTAGGTGAACATTCGGGCCAGATGCTGGTGGGTTGAAGGAAACTTCTTCCACCAGAAGGTCTTGATACCATCTGAACATGGAGCGGAATAGTTCTTCATGCCTCTCAACACGTTTTTCACCTCCTCGGTAGCGATAAGTGGGCATTTCTCCTCAGCTGTTATGAGAGCATTGCACAGCTCCTCAAAGCTATTTATGTTCTTTGACCCTTCTTCAAGTGGATGTTGTACTTCGTAAACTTCTCTCCTAAATGCTACGACCTCTTCTGGTTTGGGCGGATGGTTGACAGTAACTGGAGGTTCTTGAAAGAGTCGAGATGGGTCAAACAAATCTGGTGATTTTCTCTGACCCACCTCTCTCTCCGCTCTAGACTTCTCCTAGCGTTGGATAGTACTCGTATTCTGTCAACAATATGCTGCCTGATGGTCAGTAGCTTTGTCTTGTTCAGTGTGTGATGACGGATTTGCAGTTCGCGCGCGAACTGTCGAACCTTGCCAGTGAAAGTCCTGTCAAATGTTATGTAGTCAATCACACACTGAATGCGGGACGCGTACTGTCTTGCCCAGCCTATCTTTGTGCTGAGTTGATGTATTCGTCTTTTGGTCTTATGATCAACTGTTGGTTTTTTTTACGTTTCGCATCTGCCAAAGTTCTCGCTGCATTGTAAACACGACAATTGATAGTCCAGAGGTCGGATTCTTCGGAAAAATCTCCACGAAGCTCATCATCCAGTTCAGTCAGATCTTTGGGCTTGGGAGAAACCTGAATGTTGATGTTTCTTCGTGTCTTGAAGCATCGTTCTACGTCTATTGGATGCCTGTTCGCGGTTCGTCTCAGTGTCGCCTCTCTTTCTCTGTTGCTGGCTTTTTCTGGCTGCAGTTGAGTAGGCGCTCCGCTTATATAACCCCTTTTCCGGAGTTGCTCGGCACGGTTTCGCAGACGTTTATGTGAAAAATGCGAGAACTCTGGGTGTTTCTTGCACCACAGAGCATGCAGTCGCGGCATGTAACCTTTTCGTTCAGGGGCCATACTGGTATCATAGCACTCCAGCAGGTCGTCCCTGAGTCGATCCGTCCACCCAAAAGTATTGAGGTTCCGCAGGTCCATCGCATTGACTTCATCTTGATTGGCTCCCCCAACTCTTGGGTAGCCAGCATTGTTGTCCGACCCATTGTCGATTGTTCGATTGTTTTGAACCGCACTTACTACAACTATGTTTGGTGTTGTCATTGTTGTTCCCACGAGAAGCTAGGGAAAAGGGTTCGTCCATCCTTGTAGAGCCCCGCATGCAAGGATAAGGCTGTATACTCTGAGAGGTCGCCCGGTATCCCAGAGTCACCGTTTGAGACACCTCACCCAGGTGCCATTCAGCTTTCGACACGATGAAATCACAACGACAGGCCGGCGAACCCTAGTGTGTCTTGAGGACACGAAGCGACCCAAGGATAATAACAGCTTTCTGCATTCATCTCGCAAGTGCCTTGGCATATTTTTGGCACGCCGGTATGGCTTTAATTAATTCCAGAAATTAGTTCCAGAAAATTTGGCACTTCTCGTCTTGGACAATTGACTCTTCTCCCTTGAAGCGTTCGGCAGGGCAGGGTCGCGACCAACACCGTAAGAGCGACAAGGATGGTAATAAAGCACTCTTAGGGCCGCATTATGTCTATAGATATACGTCGTTCCTGCGTTGGTCGGACACCCCGATAGTATGTGTTCTAGGTACTCAGCGTGTGCATGACACGCTCTGCACCTATCACTGGGAACTTCTGTGACAGAATGCATCAACAATATGCTGCTTTTGCTTCGAGTTTTGTATCTATTGCCATTTATTATTATATCCACATATTGGGAGACGAAATTTTAGCAAAGCAGAATATTCACTCTGCTTTCGGAAACTTTTGTCAGATTATTTTCTTTGGGATGCAGTCTATGTAATTTCAAAGGGGGTTAGGAAGAATCATGAAGGTAGAAAAGTATCGAAATTCGATAGTCGAAAATCGATGTGTACCAGAATATCTGGCTGAGCTCGCCAAAACATCTGGTTAAGTTTATCAGAATATCTGGTCATGTTGACCAGAACGCTGTATTTTTAAGCTATCAGAAAACTGTCTAGTAAAGATTCCTGGTTAACATTACCAGAAATTCTGGTTAAATTTACCCGAATTTCTGGTAACATTAGCCAGAAAATTGTCAACCAGACACTTCTGATACTTTAACCAGAATTTATAGTAAGGGCATATTTAACATTCTATTCTAGCTAAATTTACCAGAATTCTGGTTAGTTCAACCAGAACTTTTTTGGGCTATGAACTAACACACCGGTGACGGTTTTTTTTCGAAATTTGTCTTATTATTATCTTCATTATTTTGAATAATGTCGGATTTAATAAATAGAATACTTTCTTAATAATTTGAGCCAAAGCTGAAATTTTCTTTGTACCGCTGCTGAAATTTGGTTTGGATTTATACTCCTCCCAGTATTGAGGCATTACTAAACTGATAATTTGTTAAAATAATAAGATGCACTTCTTAGAAATTCTCGAGAGAAAAGTCTTTAAAAAATTTACGCACGCGATATGGACCGAGATGGAAATTAAACGGCGGGCTAATGAATTAATTAGGCTAATTCTAGATTTGTAATTAATATATGCATTAAATATTGATGGTTATGATTTTCACATTCTAACAACTGGCATATTTTACATACTCAAACTAATATATACCTAATGTGACTATAATTCTGCTTCTAATAACTAAGCCCATTTTCAAGGCAGTACATTTATGGACTTCGTAAAAAGATTTCAAAACATTCAAAATAGGCAATGTCTAAATTAAAATCATGATATTAAAATTTTCAATTAAAATAGTTAAATTTTAAACCTATTGATGATAATACTATTGATACATTAGATGTCTAAATTTTAAATGTTAAAATTTGAGACAACCTAATAATGAAAATTCTAACTTTAAAATATTGGCTTTGGAACCTTTCTAAGTCCAAATTGAATAAAATATTTTTTAAATTTTAATTTGTGACATTGAAAAGGAAAACAGATTAGGATTAGATATTGTAAACTATGAATAATTTAAAATTAATTTAACAAGTGATATTGAAAAGCTTATATTGCATATAGGTTTCTTTTATTAGAAATATAGAAAATTTTTGGTTAAAAACTAAAGTCCTAATAATTCTTCAATTTTCCAGGCTTCCTGGTTTCTACATTTAAAAATGATAATTCTTATTTAGACATATTTTAGTCTTATTCATTACTTTTTTCAGCTTTAATTGAAAGTGATTATATTTATATACATTAGGATGCCCAAAAAAGTGTGTTTTTGAAATTTGCAAACGCCACTCGCTAAATTTCTTCCTGTAGGTGAAAAAATACTGCCATACATTTTTTTTCATTTTTTTAGAGGTTCCGTTAGGCCGCTCTAGTTCTGAAAATTAATTTTCGTAGTTTCCAATTTTCTTGAAATAAAAATTTAAGGCTGAGAAATTATTCACATCTAGAAAGTTATTATTATTTATTGAGGAATAAGCTTTAAATTTGATGAAACAACCCACAATTGTGGAGATATCATAAGGTCCAGAATACGAAATTTATCGAAAAATTTTAACAATTAATGGTTTGAAATGGCCCCTATACATTTTTTTTTAAATAATATGCACAGGATTTCTCCTAAAATATAAAAAGAATATTGCCCATAAGGAATAAATTAAAATTATTCATACCGGGTACCGGAGAAAATCTTGAATTTCAAAATACACCAAAAATACACATTTTTATACTTAAAAAATTCTTATTGTACTTTAAAATGTATTTTTACTTATCATTTACCTGAAAAATATGTGAGCTAGTTTTAATTAAGGTCAATTTTGATCCAATTATGCGTTTTTATCCGTTTTGTTTATCCATTGCGTGTGGATTTCCTTGGATTTCTGGAAATAAGACTTGATATAAAATAATAGCTGAAAATACATTTTAAATTGCTATAGGAATCTTTAAACTGTCACCCGGTATAAATATTTGTAATTTATTGAATAAATCTCCTTATGGAGAATATTTTCCTTAAATTATAGAAGAAATCCTTTGCATATTATTTCCGGGCAAAACATTAAAAATTATTCCTCGATAAATAAAAAATACTTTTTAGGGGTAAAAGAGTTTGTTAGCCTTAAATTTGTATTTAAAAAAAATTAAAAAATAAGAAAATTAATTTTCAGACCTTCAAAGATCTAGCGGAACCTCAAAAATTATTTTTAAAAATAAAAGAAAATTCATGGCAGTAGTTTTTCAACAAAAGGAAGAAATTTAGGTGTTAGCGTTTGCAAAATACAAAATCACACATTGTTTGGGGCACCGTAGCATACATACAATTATTCATTGAAATACAAACTATATTTTTCGAAGTAATATGCTTTTCATAAATTATTGATAAAGACAAATAAATCATATAAATAAAGAAAAATAAATGCAATTCACTCGATGACCGTTGCTTGCTTTGATCTCCAAGTCTCGACTCGGCTCCGTTCGAGTCCGATCGGCTCGCATCGGCTATATATCACAGCGCTGGTCTACCCTCTATCGCTTTGCCTTCGCAAAATTACTAACTAAATAGCACTATATGGTAGTATATATATAGATAGCGTCACATCCCTATGCATGTTCCTACAGAGAATAGTAATTTCACAGAAAAATTTAGTCATACATGTTATTTTAGATCATATTCATGTTCAACAGTTTTTTTTACGTAACATGAAGTTACCTTGATTATAGTGGATGATAGCATACGAAAGAAAAACACAATTTTCCACAAGCGTCGGAAAAAACCTTTTGACCTCCGAAAACACTTTTTATGCCGTAAAATGTGCTTTAGCCCCATGTAGGCTTAGCCAACTCTCCCCTATATAAAAAATTCAGAATGATTTCAAATATTATAAAAGTTTTATGACTTTTCCCTTTTTTAAATCCTTCAAAACTGTAAATTTAACAAAAATATCTTATTGATAATCTTTCAGCTTTAAGCTTTCAACATTGTATTATTTAAATCTGGAATCATTCAAAATTGAACAATCTTGAATTGAAAGCATATATCGAAACCTCGAAAATGGTCTGGTTCCATTTTTAAATCTTTCAAAATTGTATCGTTGGAAAATAATTATATTTTATTTTTGAAAAACAAATTAGAACCAATGATTAGTTAAATAATTAATTGCAACCTGAAATGTCCTCAAGTACTTGAATAAGCATTTGAAATTAAATAATTTTAAAGAATGCGTCTAGTCGTCCTTGGATATAAGATCATCAAGAAAACAAAAAATTTTGAGAACTTATTCAGAACTCCAAAATTTTGTTGTTGTCAGGATCCGACTTTCTTCGAACGTGATATAGCTAAGATGAGTAATTTCTTTGAAAGAAATTAAAGGATTCTTTCAAAGAAGTTACTCATCTTATCGTCCTTGGATAGTCGGGACGACTAGCCAAGCTTATGAAAAATATTTGACTACTCATCCCGAATTTCAGGATGATGAGAGACTTCGGATTTTAAACTAAAAACTTTAAATAATTGAATAAATCCCAATTTAAAGGCTTTGATATGAAATGACCTGTAAATGAGGAATACTTAAAATTGTACACTTTTAAAGTCATGGAGGCTATAAAAATTGATAAATTTATAGTCTTAGGCTTACCAATTTGAATAATTTCACCACGTATAGCAGTTAAAACTGAAAAATAATCAAATATACAATTAAAAATCGATCATTTTTAAATTTAGAACGCTTTAAAGAAAAAAAAACTTGAATTACTAAAAAATTGTACAATATCAAATTTAAAGTCTTTTAAACTAAAAATTTACAGCTTTCAAAACTTGGAATAAAAAAATTTCCATTTCTTTTTTTTTAATGAAGAGTTTTATATTTAGAGCAATGAAAATTTGGCAGATTCCCTGATTTCCTGAAAATCTCTGAGTTCCTTGAATTCTCAAAAATCCTTGCTTTTTCTGAATTACTGAAAATATCTGAATTCCTTTAATTCGGAATTCTCAGAATTCCTTGAATATTTTGAATTCCTTGTATTCTCTGAATGCGAGAAAATCTCTGAATTCCTTAAATTCTCATAATTCCCTAACTGGTCAGAAATCCTTAAATTCTTTGAATTTCTGAAATTCTGTGAAATCCTTAAATGTTCTGAAATCTTCAAATATCCTGAAATCTTTAAATTGTTTACATTCTCTGGCATCCTTAAAATATTCTCTGAATTCCCTAATTTCTCTTAATATCCTGAATTCGTTGAATATACCTACTAAATCTCTTGTATTCTCTGAATTCATGAAAATCTCTGAATTCCCAGAATTCCTTAAATATTCTGAATTTCTAAAATTCCTTGAATTCTCAAAATCCCCTGAATTCCTTAAATATTCTGAATTCTTTATATTTCTTGAATTTCCTTAATGCTCTCAAATTCGCTGAATTCCCTGTAATCCTTGAATATCCTGAATTCCTAGAAAATCCTAAATTCCTTAAATTCTCTGAATTCTCCAAATCCCCTGAATTCCTTCAGATCTTCGAATTCTCTAAATTCATATCATTTCTTGAATTCCTTTCAATCTTCTGAATTCCTCTGAATTCTTTGAATTATTTTGAAGTCCTTTGAATCCATGGAATTCTAAGAATTTAGGAAATTCTACGAATTCAAGGAATTCAGATAATACAGGCCATTTAGATGAATTCAGATATATCTAGGAATTTGGCGGAATTCAGTTGATTTCAAGGAAGTCAAAAGAATTCAAAAGGGTTTCAAAGAGTTTAAAAGCATTTCAAACAATTCAAAAAAATGAAAAATAATTGAAAACTGAATTTTTTTGAGGTAGCTTTTTTAATTTGACATGCCCCTTTCCATATTAATCATTGAAAAAATAAAAACAATTTGCTTGAAAAATAAAACCATGCCTCTCAAATTATTATTATTTTTTGAAGTGATTAAACTGTACAATTAGAAAATTAGAAACATAGTAACCTTTTTTATATTTATATATTCTTAGGGGGATGGGCTCTTCAGATTGTCACGGTCTGTCACGAGGGAGCGGGTGGGTCAATTTTGACTATACTTTGCGTCACGAGATTTGTGACCGGTCCCATTTTATATTTTGAAAATTGAAGACTTTTTAATTGTTACTCTTCAAAATTGCAGAACTTTGAATAATTTTAACTCTTTTAAAAATGAAAAGTTTTTTATTTTGAACATTTTATAATGTTGATAATTGTAGTGTAAGTTTAACATTGTCGTGATTTTAAAATTCTGTGATTTTCATGATTTTCATTTGAAATTTCAACAATTTGGAAGATTGAGAATTGAAAACTTTTTCAAAATCATCAAAATTTAAGAATTTTTATTCATAAATCTTTATAATTGAACAATTTTCAACTATAACTCTTTAAAATTGTAAAACTCTGAATTGCAAAACGTTCAAATTGAACTATTGAAAAAAGTGTTCCAAATTACATTCCTTAAATATATAAATATTTATAATTGAATAGTTTGTAATCCTATATTTTCAAAATTGAATAATTTTCAATTGCAACTCCTCAAAATTGCCTAGCTTTGAATTATTGTAAATCTTTTAAAATTGAAGAGTTTTTAATTTTGAAATTTCTGTAATTTTGATGATTGTAGTGTATGTTTAACATTAGCGTAATTTTAAAATTCTATAATTTTGATGATTTACGTTTGAAATTTCATCAATTTGGAAGATATGGAATTGCCAACTTAACTTTTGATTTTCAAAATTATCAAAATTTAATCATATTTATTTATAAATCTTTAAAATTAAACAATTTCTAATTGTAACTCTATAAAATTGTAAAAATTTGATTTGCAAATCGTTAAAATGGAAGAGATTTCAATTGCAAATCTTCGAAATTAAAGAATCTCAAATTGCAAATCGTTAAAATTGAAGAATTTTCAATTGCAAATCTTCAAATTGAACTATTAAAAAAAATGTTCCAAATTACATTCCTTAAATATATAAATATTGAAAATCTATTAATTTGTAATTCTATATTTTCAAAATTGAAGAATTTTCGATTTTAACTCTCGAAAATTGCAGAACTTTGAATTATTGTAAATCTTCTAAATATGAAGAGTTTTTAAATTTGAACATTTAAAATTTAAATTTAAGAATTTTAAATTAGATTAAAATCAAATTCAAAATCCCATTCATCGTCCAATAATGAAGTTAATGTATAGAATTCCTGAAAACAAAACAAGAATTCAACGATCAAATTTGGACAAACAAATTAATGTATAGAATTCCTGAAAACAAAACAAGAATTCAACGATCAATTTTGGACAAACAAGAAATTAAATAAAATTTATGTAATTTTGAAGATTGTAGTGTAAGTTTAACATTGGCGTAATTCTAAAATTCTGATGATTTACATTTGAAATTTTATCAATTTGGAAGATTTAGAATTGAAAACTTAACTTTTGATTTGCAAAATTATCAAAATTTAATAATTTTTATTTATAAATCTCTAAAATTGAAAAATTTCCAATTGCAACTCTTTAAAATTGTAAAACTTTGATTTTCAAACCATTAAAATTAAAGAGTTTTTAAAATTGAAGAATTTTCCATTGTAACTCTTAAAAATTGCAGCACTTTGAATTATTATAAATCTTTTAAAATTGAAGAGTTTTTAATTTTGAAAATTCTGTACTTTTGATGATTGCAGTGTAAGTTTAACATCGGCATAACGCTCGAGCCCCCCCCCCCCAACTCCGGGACGTATTTTTTGGACGGCCCCAAATAAAATGATTCAATATGCGTATTGCATAAATCATTAATCAATACAATGTTATTTAAGATTTTTTAATTATACATCTCTAAAATTCAAGAGTTTTCAGGTGTAACTCATTAAAATTTGTTTTTTTTTCAGAACTTAAGTTTTGATCCTCAAAATTACCAAAATTTAAGAATAGTTTTTATTTATACATTTTTGAAATTGAAGAGTTTTCAATTGTAAATCTTCAAAATTAAACTATTTAAAAAAGCATTCAAAACTACATCAGGGGCCGTTCAAGTATTACGTAAGCATAATTTTCCCTATTCTTGACCCCCCCCCCCCTTGATATGTAGGCATATTTTTGCATTACGAATATACAACAATAAGCATCTGCTTAGACCCCCCCTCCCTCACAAAATGCTTACGTAATACTTGAATAGGCCCCTCATTTTAAATTATACACATTAAAAATGAAAGGATCATCAATTGAAAATCTTCAGGGTAGAACTATTTCAAAAAAATATTCAAAATTTTATGATTTTAAACGTTCAAAACTAAACATTTTGGCGAATTTTCATGTGTAAACATCGTCAAAATGGATCAGTGTCGAAAATGGAAGACATCAGCAAACCTCAGAATTCCAGAATGTCTTTATAGAACATTTTATTATTATTATACCATTAATAATTAATTAACAAATTATTAATAATCTTCCATTTACGGCACTGATCCATTTTCACGACGTCTGCAAATGAAAATTCGCCAAATTGTTTAGTTTTGAACGTTCATAGTCATAAAATTTTGAATATTTTTTTGAAATAGTCTACCTGGAAGATTTGCAATTGAAAATCCTTTCATTTTCAATGTGTATAATTTAAAATTATGTAGTTTTGAATGCTTTTTTTAAATAGCTTAATTTTGAAGATTTACAATTGAAAACTCTTCAATTTTAAAAATGTATAGATAAAAATTATTCTTGAATTTTGAGAATAATTGTTATTCACACATTTTTTTAAATTAAGAGTTTTCAATTGTAAATCTTCAAAATGAAACTATTCGAGATATACGAGTAAAAATCCCACAAGCTACAAGCCGATGTAGCTAGGTACATATTTTAATATTTATTTTAATTTATGATTAATAATTATGTTTAATAGTACTTTAAATTGAAATAGCGCGCGGTAGCGAGACTATTTTTGCTAGCATATTATACTAAAATTTGACTGATCATTTCTCGTAAATGATAAATGAATAGAAGTGAACCCTAAAAATAAATTGTATAATTACAGCCCTGGCTAGGGATATTGGGCCCCTTGTGGCCAGGCGTGACGATACGCACCTACGCAGAGCCAGAGATGTCAGGGCAGAACAGGACAGAAGATGTCGGTAAGATGACAGCGCCCGTATGACGCTCGTTCTCTCTCGTTTTTCCTGCCTTTTTGTCAAAATTCACGAAAATACTCGACCCCGCCTCGTCGATGGTGTCTTGTCTGTTCCTGGAAATAACCTGAGTGTCGTGAGTGGGTCGTCTTCATCTGGAGTCTTGGAATCTCCGTACTGTGCAGTTCTCTGTGGTTTTCTGTGATTCTAGTGCGTGTAGGCGATCGTCGTCATCGCGCCTGTGCGATTTCGTATCTGCGATGTACGCAGTTTCTAGTGTGTGATTCCTCTCTCGATTTTATTCTAAAACCTGGAAAAACGGGGGAAAACTCACCCCTGGCTCAAGGGATATGAGCATTTTCGGGGACTTCCAGCGAGTCTGGGTGCAAAGATTCCCGGACAGCGCCCTGCCGGCCGCCTGGGAGGAAGACGTCAGGGCGAATCTCGTCAAACATCAGCACAAGGTGAGACACTCCTAGTCCCAATACGTATTTTTATTGCGGATTTTCGAAATAGCTTCTTTTTTATTTTTTGTTTTCTGAGACCCCTGTCGATAAAAAAGGGTCATTAAATGTTTGAGAGTTTTCAAAGAGTTTAGTGCACTTGATTGATAAAGTGTCAAATCGTTAATGAACACTGTAGTTGGTAGAGACCCTTGTAGAGTCCTAAAATATATTCTCGAAATAATATCCCATTGAATTAGGTTTCTTTTTTTAGTCTTCTATTTTTATTTTCGAAGCCTCGGTCGGTAAAAAAGGGGCAAAAGGCTGTCGAGGTTTGAGAGGTTTGAAACAGTTCGAAAGGTTTAAAAGGTGCCACTGATAAAATGCATTATGTATTTTTATCGCTTGAAAGAGAGGCAGGAAGCGAGATGAGTTAATGTTATGGTTGCGAAAGGCTAAAAGCTGTGAGGTTAATAGAGGAAAAGATAACTGGAAATTGTAGGAAATTTACTTTATTCTATTTATATAATTCTAGTACTACAGATTATAAATAGCTATTTGGAGCCGTTTAAATTAACCATTTTTTAATTTGGAAAATATTCAGCTTCAAATATTCAATTTCGAACTTTCTTAAATTAAAAATAATTCATTATTGAATGCTTGGTCCTAAAATGGTTTCATTTTTATTCTGTGAATTTGCAAAAATAATTTATTACTCAAAAGTTTGTCTTTGTTTAGGTCGGAAAACTACAGTTTTAAATGCATTTTCGGAATTTTTCAATTTTTGTATAGCCTTCCAATTTCAAACTGTTATAAATTGAAGTAATTCAATTTCGAATATATTTAAAATGTTTTTATTTTGAGCTTTGCAAAGTTAAAATTTTTAATTGCACAATAATAAGCAGGATAAAATCAATAATTTTCTGTTTGATTTGCTTATTACTGAAATAAAAATTGTTCAAGCTTGATGCCTTTCACTTAGAAGAGGATAATTTTATAGATTTCTCGTGTTTCAAATTTCCAAATTATTTTTTTTACCATTTTCAAATGGCAAATTCTTGAGACTAAAACAATATTTAATTGAAATCTTGAAAGCGTCAAATATTGAATAATGATAAATTAAAAGATTATACATTTTTTAGTTTCAAATTTAAATGGTTTACTATTTCACAATGTCAAAATCTAACGATTTTAAATTAAAAACGTTCAGCATTGAATAATTTTAGATTAAACCTTCGAAATTGGACAATTTTAAATAAATCAAAATGAAAACAACAATTAATAATAACTAAAATAATAATAAAAAGTTAATTTGTCGTTTAAAAAGAAGGTTTTATAACATTTTAAAAGTATGGCATTTAATAGTTTCGTTTAAACAGATGTTTCCGAAGTCCTGAAAGTTTAAATGAACGAAATATTTTTCCCCAATTACATATATTTATAGTAATATTGTTCTAAATAAAACTAAAAGTTTCTTTTTACTCTATTCTTTTTGATACAATTATATCAGTATTTTAGCACTCTCTCTAGTTAACAAAGCAGTCAGTAAATATATCGTTCATTTGAATTTTTAGAATTTTTCAACTACATTAGAAGTAATTCAAATTACAAATCCGTTCCAATTGCCTAAATAAAAAAGAATATCAATAGAAAAGGTTCGAGTTTTTGAATAAATTCAAATTAAAATAGAAAAATAGCAAGAGATAATTGCAGTTTTCGAATTTTAAAGTAACTCAATTGACAGAAAACTGTTAAATTAAAAAATTTGATGAACTGAAGTTAAAAATGAATTTATACTATGAACTTGTCTTACTTGATAATAATGCAAGTTATCCAATTTCAAATTCAACAAATAAATATTCTGAAGCTGTTTAATAAGGAACAATTAATATTTTTTATAAACTCAACAGTTTCATTCTTTTAAACTTATAATTTGCCGTGGCTACTTGTACTGAAATTTCGGTGCGAATAGCTGGATTTTTACGGTAGGAATTACAGGGGTACAGGGATGAGGCTATTTACACCGAAATTTGCCACAAAAAATATACAATTCTATGATTTATACAATAAAAGCGTTAAAAATTGAATGATTCAGAGCTGAATTCCTTCAAAAGTGAACCTTTTTTAATCTACATCGTTTAGAATGAAAAGATCCTGAATCGTACCGGATACAATATAAAATATGTCTCGAAAGTTAGAAACGCATTTTTAAAATGTATAAAAAAGTGCTCTATTGTGCTGCAAATATTTTTCGCAAAATTCAGGATATTTTGCACGAAAAAGCTTTTTTTGCCAAACGGCAAGTTATCATTAATGAAAATCGAGAGGTTGTGCTGTGTGGTAATTATCCAATTACAGAAGATTCTGCTTAAAATGGAAGGAAGGGAAACTCCCAGTCCAAAAATATATTCTCAAAATAGGTTTCTTTTTTTAGTCTTTTATTTTTATTTTTGAAGCCTCTCTATAAAAAAGGGAAAATGTTTTAAGAGACTCGAGAGGTTTGAATGGTTTAAAAGCTACTGATAAAATTCATTTTATATTTGTTATTGCTTGCAGTAGAGACAGGAAGTGAATGCGTTAATTCTTATTGTTGCGAAAGTTTAAAAGAGATGAGTTTTATTTCTGTATAGTAGTGTAGACTCTAGATAAGAGTAGAGGTAGAGGAAAAGCTAGGTGGAAATAATTAGAAATTTGTGTAATTCTAGTGGTTGTAATAATTATATAAGGAAGCATAGCAATCGGCACCATTGCTGCATTATTTTCCATTCTTTCCTTGTTTCAATTTCGTTTATTTTTTTTATTTATTAGTTTTGAGGCTTCAAGCGTATAATATTGATTTAAATAATTTAAGAGAATTTAAAATAATATTATATTTGAGTACATATTTCCAAAGAGTTTTTTAATTTTTCGAATCAAAAATTTTAAGGACATGTTTGTTTTGAACGAACTATTTTTCTATCAAAAACTTTCTACATCACAAAAATGTCGAATTTTAGAAAAACAATATTCTTTACAACATTTTAAGATAAATTACAACTTTTTTGTAGAAAGCATTTTTCCATATAAGATTATAAACAATATTCATCCCAAAACATTAAAATACCTTATAGCAATTTTTATATTAAATATTTTCTACCTCACTGTCCTAAATATAGATTTTCCCGCCTTATTTAGAGTGAAAAATAATTACCCTTCTATTTATTTCTGCAACTAACGCGCTGAACCTTGGAACTAATTATACTCAGTGGTATATTTTCCATAATGAGAACTATTCTTCTATAAAATTTGTTACAAAAAAAACTTACTATGGGTAAAAATTGTAATTAAATGCTACATTTTCCAATGTATATGAACAAAAATGTATTGAACTTGTATACACGCATTTTGTTTTCTCTTAACACATCAAATTGGAATCTTACAAGTACAGTTATAAATTTATATATTTCCTCCACACAACACTCATATTCAGTAAAAATATTATCAAGATAGCATTCACTTATCACTTATTTGACAAAAGATGTTTTGAGATACGAAAATGATAACGATATGATACGAAACTATCTCATTGTAAATTTTACGCTTCCAGTTATATTATTTTTTGCATTAAAGGGAAAAAGATGAATTAGGTCTCAATCTATGGTTCTCAAAGGGAATATTGTTTCTTCCTATTTCAAGGCCATGTCATACTTTTCCAAAACCTACCTTGCCGTTCCTTAGTGCCTTTTTTTTTAATTTCCCAAATTTTCAGCCCGATATCTCATTTCGTATGGGCGTGAGTTAAAAAAGAATTGCGGCAAGTTAGGTTTTGGGTAAGTATAGATATAGCCTTAAAATAAAAAAAAATTCCTCCGGGAACCCCAGACTTAATTCTTCTTTTTCTTTTTATGCTAAAACGAATATTAGAACCATGAACTTTACAATTAGATAGTTTCGTATCGATTGAGACTTCCCTAAGACCCTAACCGTCCATATCAAGATTCATCCAAGATTGATAACATGACTCACTCGATTCTCTTTGATTGCCCCGAGAATGTGTCCCAGTTGTAAGAAAAAAGTGTAGCGATTGCAGAAGTACGATGACTCAATTACGGATACAATTTTAATTATGAGTGCTAGAAGCGCCTAATTCGAATTAGGCCTATCAAGCTTCATACGAGATTAATCTATGAGTCATTCGAGTCTCCTATTGTCGTTAACAGGCAGGCACGAATGTGCAAAAAATGCGGCAATTGAACAGGCGTGGATGATTCAATAAGACTTTCCTCCCGTTTAAGGAGGAGATTCATTGTAAATTAAAATTTCAATCCTCAGTTTAATGAACCAAAAAATTCGAGAGGTAGATAACTTTTTAAATCTAATTATGTAAGTTATTGTAATTAAAATTGCAATCTCTTACAATTACTTGCTATAACTTTATCAGAGACATTTAAATAATAAGAGTGATGAATTCATTTTTCCAATTTTTGTAACTTTTTAAATTAAAAATTAGAATTTATGATAATTTAAATAGAAGCGTGCCAAAATTTATCATTGCAAAAATATATAGAAGTCTACTAATTAAACAAACTTAAGTCAAAACGTTTTAAATCGATTAACTTGAAATTGAAATATTGAAAATTGCACAATTTTTAATTTAAATCATTCAGACCTTTAATTAATCTTAAAGGGAAGCCCTCAATTATTTTTACTTTAAAGGTATAATTCCGATCCTCTATCGTGGAAGCTTTTTTTCAGTCCGATTGTCCTCGGAGATGTCTCAAGTTGAAGCTCTTGGCATTTAAAATTGCAATAGTGAACAAAAATCGCTGTTATATTCTTTTTTGATAGCAGTGGTAAAAAAATTAGGAGATTTGGTTGTTCAGACCCTATATGTATGCTTAAAGCTTTTCTTAGTCCGATTTTCTTCGGGGCTCAAATTGGTGCTCTTGGCATGTAGATGTGCCGTAAAAATAAAAATATAATATGTTCCAGAATGTTTATTGTTGTAATATCATAGATTATTTTTTAATATGAGTAATATTTAGAATGTACATGTAATTTCCTATGACCTTCATTAAATTCTCTATTTTTTCTGATCATATAAATAAATATGGAAAAGAAAACTTGTTATACATATTACATAGGGGCATTATTTCTCAAGTGTGCCCACTCAAAAAATCGAAGTTCGATCTAACATAATTCAAACTTTAGCAAAGTTTTATGCTATTGTATTGTACTTTATGGGCAAAACATTTTGTCATTTTGAAAAATATAGACTGAGGGGTAAACATTTTGGGATTTTCGTGGATATCGTCTCTTTCGGTGATTTTTAACTCTTCTAATGGCGGCAAAAAAAATGTCCAATACAGTTTCGATAGGATTTTTCACGCCCTTTTCATTGATACTAAAGCATTTTTCGAAAAATAAATATTTGAGATTCAAAAACGAATTTTACATTTGTGGAATAAATGCATATTTTTCATTTTTTATCTCAAAGGAAAGCTTAGAATCTTTCCGTTAAGAGCTTTAAGGTTAAAAATGGCATTTTTATTATTTATTTATGAAAATAAGCGATGAATGGTTTTTGTGAATATACCATCTGTTTTGGTGATTCGTAACTCTTCTTATAACAATAGCAAAATGATGTCCAGTATCATATTGATAGGGGTTTTCACGCCCTTTCCGTTGATCATAACTATTTCTTTAAAAAATAAATATTTGAACTTCAAAAATGAAGATCAAAAACAAATTTGAATTTTTTCATCTCAATAATTTCACCCCCTCCCCTTCAGTAGATAGTTATTCAAATGATCAAATTTTTGCCGCATAAAATAATATCCAATAGCACAACACTTAGCCTACGTTTGACTTAGATCAGACTACTTTGATTTTTTGAGTGGGTATAGACTTGAGAAATAATGCCCCATATGTGGGCGTCCGCATGATAATGGCCCTTATGGTCGGGATAGAGTTGCATATACGGTCATGTGGATGGATAAAATCTCGACATTTTAAGCACAAGACGAAACCTTTAGGTTAACAAACGAGTCGCAGTGGCACTTTTGAAGTTAGAACTTTGAAACCCCGTTTTTCGAGAAAAAACGCATCTAAAGTTGGCCTATAGATTCACTATATAGGTCCCTAAGACTGTCCCTTTTATTTTTCCTAAAAATTGTCAATCTTAAGTAACTTCGGAAGTAAAAACGATTGGTAACATTATAGTTTGACAAAGTTGCGAAAAATATCTTGAAATTTACTGAAATTTCCTGTAAAGTTACCAGAAAAATTATAAAAATTATTGCAAAGTTCCTGGAAATGTATGGCAATTATTGCGAATTCATTAATATTTACACGAAGCAACAAATATTTACAAAATTGGGAGTATATGTGATGCTGGGGTATAAAGCTTCCTCGTTGACCAAGTCGATGATTATTGATCAATATTGATCATCCACCACAAACTGAATTTTCCCAGCCCATATATATATACCATTAAACCATTTCCCTTTCAGGGTAGGCGTGACACTACCCGATTCGGGTAGTGTTTCTAGGTTTTTCTTGTAGTTATAAATAACTACAAGTGTGGGCTCACCACACCCACGATGTGCCAACAGCACTCATGTCAGTATTCTTGAATGGTCACCCATCCAAGTACTAACCGCGTCCAACGCTGCTTAACTTCAGTGATCTGACGAGAACTGGGTTTTTCAGCGTGGTATGGCCTTTTTTTATTATGACATCAAATGACTGTTAATGGCTGCTCATCAACAGGCCAAAATTACGAAAGTAAAAATAATATAATTTTGTGATGTGCGTTTTGAAAATAAGATATGCAGTTGGAATCTGCAGGTTTTTACAATTCCGCGTGTATGTAATTTGTCTCAAAAAAGTTTTTAATTTGACAGACAGTAAATTGAGACACTGACAGGCACGGATCCAGAGGGGGGGCCACGGCGGCTTGCCCCCCCCCCCCCAAAAGCCCAGACTCGAATTTTTCAAATCAGATAATTGAAGTTCACTATATACATATATCAATGTTACAAACAACGTTGTTACAACTCTTGCCAATGTAGATTCCTGTAACTATGTAATTCTCGCAGCCAATCAGGGTTTCGAATTCTCTCATGGATGCAAGAGACATCATTTTATTGTGAATAACCAACAGGGAGTGAACTCAGGGCGCAGCCCCATGGTAGTAGATTAGTTGAATAGTTTTGACCAATTATGTGGTTGTCAGAGTATTTGCAATAACCTGATTGGGGGACATCCATATACCACGTGGACAATTTTTGACCACTTTTGAGCCAGACCCCCGTGGACAGCCGTGGAATTTTGACGAACACCCCCCCCCCCCCCACACACACACTTTGTCCACGTGGACATATTTTATGAAAATATAGATATCATTGGTCTTCAAAAGCAAGGAGACCAAAACGAGCTATGAATTGGCCGAAATTTTGGATTTAATTGAGAATGTGAGCTTAAACAAGGTTTGAAGTCCAAACAAAAAGTCGTGAAAATATTATTAGTTTTTCATGTGTGTCCACGTGGATTCTAGCCCGACAATTTTGCTATACCCCCCTCCCCCCCTAAACTGTCCACGTGGTATATGGATGGCCCCTTGGTCAAAACTATTCCACTATTCTACTCATCTACCATACCATGTCCTCCATGGGACTTTTAAAAAGAAGCAAAAAACTTCGGAGAAAGCTTACTATTTTGGAATTCATCCATATTTTTAAAAACATTAAAGTGTGTTTACTGTATTGAATAGAAATTTAATTAAAAGTCATCAATGTTAGAATTATTGAACTATATATTATTTTAATTGTTTTTTTGAAGAAAAATTGTTAAGCCACCAAGCACGAAATACGTATTATCTTTGAAGAAGCATAATTATATTCTGAAACATCATAATTCAGGGTGGCCGCTGGACCGGGAAACCGGGAAATGACCGGGAATTTTTTGGGACCGGGAAATGACAGTGAATTTATTTTTTGACCGGGATTTTTACAAGTTTTTAGAAGAAAAATCTGTCCAATCACTTGAAATATCACAAGCTTCATATCACAAGATATATAATGCAATTTAAAATAAGTTTGATTTCAACTTTTTTTTTAATGCTAAGTTAAAATTTTAAGTTTTTCAATGATGAAATCATTCAGTTTACAATGTGTAATTCTAAAATCTTTGACTATCAAAATTTTCCATTTTAGATTTTCATTTTTAAGGGTACATTTTCAATTGAAAGAATTTTAAAATGCAGTTTTTTAATGATTGATTTTAAAAATTGGGCTGTAGTTCCTGTATTCGAAATTGAACAATAATTGATTGATTTTATTGGGCGATTCTGAATCTGTTGAAATTAAACAATTTACAGATTTTTACGTTAAAAATTGAACTGTTTCAATTCCAAAGCCGTAGTAGTTACTAATCAAATGTAAACTTCCGATTCAAACTTTATAAACTATCTGTTGTTTCAGTGTAAAATATACCATTTTTAACGAATTCAATTTGAAAATTTTTAACCAAGAAAAAGAACAATTTTTTAATAGTCAGCAATGTTTGACTGTTCATTAGAAATGAAAAATTAAATATTTACAACTAAACAATTTGAAACTGAATTGTTTGAAACATAAAGCGTTGAATCGTTAAAATTTCGGAGAGCTAAACTTAAGCTTTGAACATTACAATATTAATTTTAATTGTTCTAATTAAAAAAAATTTTATTTCTGAGTGAAAATGTTGAATTTTCATGTGTGAATACAGATAAAAATGTATTCATTTAGCAAAAATTCGAGTACGTTGAGGAGATATGTAGAAGTTTTTAAATAAAATTTTGAAGCTTTTAAGGATTTTGAAAGGTCCTAAGATAATATAAGAATTGTCTTAAGATTCCTGGGAAAATTTTAAATGATTTTTTTTTTAAATTAATTTTAATAGAATATGTAAGAATATTTCAAAATAAAAGAAAATTGTGACGAATAAATAAAAATTAAACAGTTATAAATTTGGAAAAAATTGGTATAATTTTAAAAGATATTTAGAAGTTTTGGACAAATTCAAAAATAAATTAAAACTTGAAAAGGTGTTAAAAAAATGTAAAACAAAATGTAAATTTTTGAAGATTTCAAACAAAAATTTTGAAGCATTTTAAGAAGATTCAAAATAATAAAAAAATTGATTAAAATTCCTTGAAAAATTGAAAATGATTTCATTTTTTGAAAAATTAATTTCAAGAGAATTTTTAAAACGATTTCAAAAGCTTTCCAAAACTGTAAAAATAATATTCTGGAAGATTTTAAGGAAATTTTTTTAATTTCGCAGGATTTATTAAAAGCTTTAGGAAAAAATCGAATAATTTAAAAAGATATTCAGAAGTTTTGAAAATTTTTCAAAAATAATATAAAATTTGTAAAGATTCCAAAAGATGTAAAATAAGATGTTCCTGGGGAAACTTAAAGGGTTTTTTTAATGAAAAAATATAGTTTTAAGAGAATGTTTCAAAATAATTCAAAACAAATTTTGATGTATAAATAACAATTGAACAATTATTCATTTGCAACGACTTAAAATTGAAATAACTCAACTTCTAATTTGAAAAGTGTTGAATTTAAAAAAATTGTGAACTTTCAATTTTTAATGTTTCTAACTTAAATTTGCCTAAAATGATATAATTTTAAATAAATGAGTTGATTCATTCTTCAATTTATGGCATTGAAAGTAATATCGTGCATTTACAATTAATACAAATTTTGATTCGTTAAAACAAATACTTCAGACAAATAATTGTTTAAGAACAAGAAAAAATCTGCCACAGCCCAGATTTGAACCGGGAATTTGAATATCTCAAAAGAGTGGAAATAGACGCCCAAATTTTGTTGTTTAAAAGTAATCTTTTTCTAGTTTAACCTAAACTTCGAAAATCTCATGAATATTTTATACTTGTTGATTAATGATTATACCATGGCATACAAGACGCTGCTTGTAAATATAAAAACATAGTTTCTATTTGAACATTTGTTAATTAAGTCAATAAAATTCATGATTAACATAATTACATAGTTTATAATAAAAATTCAAAGCGAAGAAATAACTTTAAAATTATTACCAACCACCCCCTTGAGGGTGGAGGAGGAAGGGGAATTATTGGATGGCCCCTCCCAAAGCCCTTCTCTGGATCCGCGCCTGGACACTGAGCATGACAACAGGGTAAAGCCAAAAATAAAATTTCACAGGAGAAACAAACTACGGTTTCTACTGTGATAGAATTCAAAATATAAAATTCTGAGAAAACTATAGAAGCAAGTGGGTCTTATGAGCTATACTACCAAGATTTGAAAATATATATTTTTTTAATTTTCAGAGTAGAGTTGAGGAAAAACAAAGTGGGCTTTACCTAGTTGTCATTCCCAATTATTTGAAAGTTATTTTTTTTATTTTTAACTACAGAAACATCATTCGGAACATAAAACATAAGGTTGATTCTCATCATCATTTCTCTTAGTAAGAGGGAGAAAAACAAAATGGGATTTACCCAGTTTTCATAATCATTTAACAACCACCCTCTAAACTTTAGCCACGTTTTTTGGCAAAATGATATCTGTTTCTTTATATTTCTAACATTTATCGATAGGCCAAATCTTGAAGTACTTGAAACTACAAAAAAACATTTTCGACAAAAGTGGGTTTTACCTAATTTTCGTTCTCAGCGCCTCAATTACATAGATTGCCTGCGCGATTTGAATTCGGTCAACAGACTCAATTTACAACTTGGGTAAATCCCACAAATATGATTCACTGTAGACTGGTAATTCCGAATCATAATATAAGCCAAGATGTATTGCGCTAAATATATTTTCGTAATGTATTGCTTACATAAAATGGGTTTCATACTGTCTGATCTGTTATACTGGCCTTCGAAAAAAGTACCTGCGGCGCCAGGGCCCACCAGACCTCGACTAAACCACTGCGTATCTCCCACAATTTTGAAATTTTTTAACAAAATATTTTACCACAATATCTTCTTACCTAACACTGTTATTTCCTCCAGTTTCAAGAAAATCGCTCATATTCACAGAAAAAACTAAGAATAAAATTTGCTGCAGGAAATTTGTTAGAGCGATAAAGTTTTGTTCAGCCAACTTCGCGTCTTTCAAAATACATGTTTTTGTCATGGAAAACAAAAGAAAGTTTAACCGATATTTATGTAAAGTTTATCCTCTGAAGTTAATTTTTGTTGTAAAGAATCTTTCGTCGGAAATCGATGTAAAGTTTATCTTCTGTTTTTTCTGTGTTGATAATATCTCTGATATTCCTGACCTGGAATTTCTGGAGCTGTTACTCCAAAGTAAAACAGGTTAGGCTTTTACCTACAGTTTCTTACCAAAACGGAATCTTAGGAATCACGCATCTTTTATGTTTTTACACTATTCTTTTAAACAACATAAAAATTAATAAAAAAACACAACAGTTTAAAAGCTTAAAAAATTATCTTTATGAAATAACAACTACTCATAGTTTTAAATCATCATAAACTATTGAATTAGGACTTCTAAAATAGGTGAGAATTCATAATCTAAAGTGCTAAAATGATTTTTACGTTCATCTGCTTTCGTTAGTTTACTTGCATTGCTGAAAAAACATTTGGTAACTAACTATTAATGTACTGAGAATGAAGACAAGTACGTATTTGAAGAATATGTTCGTTCAAAAATATGCAGGGGGTTCCGTCTCAGGCACCTTTCCCCTGTCCTCCACTCAAACCTGAAAATAATAATTTTGACCCTGACTTAGAAAAACACGAATATCTCCTAAACTAGAACCAGCCGTAAGGGCCCTAATCATGCGTAAACCCACATATAAACTTGGAATATAAAAAATTCGAAACTTCAAGCCTACGAAACCTTACCTCTGAGGCACATGCCGACCTCTTTGACTTATTTTTTTCAATTTCCACATTTTTTCCAGGTTCAAATAATTTTTTTTATTTAAAATTGAAAAACAATTATAATTTGAATCTTAATATTGTTTGAAATTTAAAGCATTTCAATGTAAACACTTTGAAATTTGAGGCACTTGAAATTGTACAATTTTGAACTAAAAGTGTTCAAAATTTAATGACAAATTTCTTAACATTTTACAAAAATTTAATTCAAAGAAAAATAAATCGTTTTAGATTGAGTCTCTAAGATTTGCTTACTTTTAAATATAAATCATTCTACATGTCCTGGAAGAACTCCCATCCACACGAAACGAGATATGGAGTTCAAAATTTGTGAAATTAAATAAATGGCACTAAGGAACGTTTGTATTGTCCTATAGATTTTCAAATTCTATACGCTTAAAAAATGGAAGTTTCTCTTTTGTGCATGTTGCTTCACTTGAGGTTATTCACGATTGAATATTTCCGATTAATAATGATTAATTTAAATTAGTAGGTGATTCTAAGACCAATCTATTAAGATTATTAAATTTTCCAATTAGGAAAAGAAAACAATCCAAAATATTTAAATACATTTCTAAAAAAATTTTTTTTTACTAAAATTGAATGCATACTTATTACACAAATTATATTTTTTTTCTATATTAAATGAAAGAAAAGATTTCTTACAAAAAATTGAGGTAAAACTATGTAAACTCAATTTAAAGAAATCTTAAAATTATTCATAAGCAAACCCTGCAGATTGGAAAGAATCATATGTTTAGTGTCTTTATTTAAAAATTATGAGCCGAAAAGTGAGGTTGTTTTGGAATTTAATTTTTTTAATTATGAATATTTTTCCTACTTATTTTGCAAAATTTATTCGTAGTAAAATGAAATTCTTCTCAATCTTAATTTTAAAAGATTTAAATTAAAATATCCTAAAGGACCCCGCCGAATTTGTATGGGAAATGGCTCTCTGCTAAAAATTCTGAAACTTTGCTTCCTGGTAGCTCTTAAGGTGTAGATCAAAGGGCTTAATGGGCACTTAGTCTAGAAAATTAGAGTTTTTGAGATATAGCCGTTCGAAGTTCAGGTTTTTATGCATTTTGCAGCAACATAAGGGTACACTGCCGATCATATAAATCAGGGGTATGTCACGCCAGCCATTCCAGTCTATAGGAAGTTGGTTCCCAGCTTGACTCAGCGGAGAAAAAGCGAAACTGTGGCGCTGATCGCCTTTCGCCAAAATGTTGTGTTTAAATTTTGATAAAAGACTCATAAGTGTCAAAATATCCAAAATGGACGTGTCAACATCCGATGTCAAAATATAACCTTTGAAATCTCTTTACGTGTAACCCGCCTAACGTAACAATTTTATAAAAAGTTTTAGAATTTTTTTTTTATAAATTCCCTCTATTGGACGTCGGTATTTTACTAGTTTACGTGTTATTTTACGAGTTTAGGTATACATAATCACAGTGCATAATATAAATATAAATATAACAGAAGTATCAAATATTGCTACCATAAATTACACCTTCTTTTACACGTAACTTATATATGTTTAATTCATAACTACAAAATCAGATGTTTATATCGCGTTAATATTTTATAATATAATCGAAAAAATTGATGAATTCTAATATTTAATTTAAATTCAAACAAGATAATTGGGCGAAAGGCGATCAGCGCTGCAGTTTCGCATTTTTCCCGCTGAGTCAAATTGGGAACTATAATCATAATAATCGTGTCATGCCCCTGATATAAATCGGAATAATGCGGCATGTACAAACATATTTATACCTGCATGTATGCATTACTACACTCATACATGTACATATATAATTATACATATATAATATACATACATGCATGTCCTGTGATCACCCATCTCACGGTCGTGAGACGTGGCCATAGGTGTGATTTACCGCGGTTCTGCTGGGAGCCGGTGTCTTTTTCATGGATGGCAGTTGCTCCCAGTGGGACCCTGCGGTGGTTGTTAACCTATTTTTTCAATTATATAAAATTATATATATGTATACATATATTATATACAATTATTAATGTCTTGACGTTTCCTAAGGAGTAGGGCTTAACTCGTGTGTGTAACCTATGAGTTATATATATATATATATGTGTGTGTGTGTGCGTGTGTGTGTGTGTGATTTAAAAAAGCGGTTAAACAGCCCCACCACAGGGTCACACTGGGACCAACTGCCATCTAAATATCACACCGGGACGCACACGGAAAAAATTTATCCGTAAAAAAGTCACGAACTAGTAGCTAGGTCTCGGATATGAGAAAAATTCATCGGATATTTATGTATTTTCGTAAATAACCTACGAACTTTGAGAAAGATTGACGAACTCGATGAGAAAATTCTAAAACGGTTCATCACTTTTTTTTACGTGAATAATTACAAAAATATTACGAGTGATTGGGAAAAGATTCTCAGAGCACTCACGAGCTTACCTGACGAATCTGGGAACTCGAAACTAAGTCTCCCTGTACGTGGCCCACGCACACACGCGCGGTGCGTGTGTGCGCTCGTATGTGTGCCTCGAGCTCGTCGGATGAGTGGCTAGAAGTTTTATAATACCTATTTTGTTTGGCCTCGATGGCTGCGCGTGTTTACGCACTCCTGGTTTATGTTTAGAAACTTGGTGAGTCAGCAGTGTTTGAGGTTCGAATCTTCTATAAATTAATATAAAATTAAATCGCACAAATAAAATTTTTCCTCTTTTTATTTCAGTCTGAAATTTTCAGGAACTGTTCGTAGGAAATTCGAACTGTTCGTAAGAAACTTCGAAATTTATCCATATATTTCTCATAGAAATAAGGATTTAATGTTTCATTTTTTTATCTCGTATCCGAGACCTAGCTACAAGTTCGTGACTTCTTCACGGATAAATTTTTTCCGTGCAGTCGAACCGCGGTAAATCACACCTATGGCCACGCCTCACGATCTCTAACTTTCTGGACTTGATGCCAATGAAGACTTTTGATTCACACATCAAGAACTACCAAGAAGCAAAGTTTCAGAATGTTTAGCCGAGAGCCATTTCCCATACAAATTCTGCGGAGCCCTTGGGTATTCTTCACACTTTTTGAGACTTCAGAATTTTATGTTAACACCTTTAAATATCTAGAACTTTTCAAGAAGATCAATTTGTAATTATTCGGCGTTTAGGGTTCTACTTAAAAACAAAATAATCCTTTCTAATCAAAGTTGTTCAATTTCTAACCTAGGGTTGTAAATTTTTTAAATTCTAAACCGATTCAATTACACATTTTTGAATTCGAAAGACTCAGATTTAAATATGATTTAGGTTACAGCTGTAACATTTAAATTGTTCAAATTGGGACATTTATTTTTAAAAATTTCAGCTGTAAACCTTTTGAATCAAAATTCAAACGTTTCAGATTTAAAATTGCTTAACGTAGAATACTTACATTTTAAATGTTTCATTTTGAAAGGTGGAGTTTGAAACGTTTCAACACTAAATGTTTCAATCTTCAATTTTGGATCTCTGGGTTCGATTCCCAGCGGAGCGAAGGAGAAAGATCTTTTTTCAGAAAATAACAATTTTAATTTAAAAATTAAAAACTCCATCTAGTGTGAAAAGACTAGATCGATATTGTTGATTTCCAGTTTCACAGTTGTGAAAGATATCTACTCATGATCGATCGTTACCAACTCCGATGATAATACAGATTCCTTCTAATTTAACTTGTGTTAAAACATAACACCTGTTTATGAAAAACGTATATCTGAAAAAAGTATCTGCCTTCGATCTCTCTAGTAGCTTAGTGGTAAGAGCACCCGACCGGCAATCGGAAGACCTGTGGTTCGATTCCCAGCGGAGCGAAGGAGAAAGATCTTTTTTCAGAAAATAAAAATGTTAACCTAAAATTTATCATTTTGTTCCAGGTCGCAGCTCTAAGGGAGGAGTTAGAAAAAGAGGAATTTTACGTAGAATATCTTGAAAGGCTGTTGGCAGATGTTGAGCGCCACAAGCAGTTGGCGAACAATTCTGCCTCATCGGCGGAGTCCAAAGCCTCCGGAGCCGAGTCTCCAAGTCACAGCTTCCACACCGCGGAAAATAGTCTCAACGATTCCGCGATTCAGGATGGTGAAACCTTACCAACAGCCCCTCCAGTTAGGGAGGACATCAGTACTCTACAGGACAAGTGCGTTTCAGAATTAAGTTCCACATTGAATTACCACCGAAGACCGAAGAGCGAAATTCCCAGGAGTCCTGAGAAAGTGCTTGAGTTTAGAAGGAACAGCAATCCGGATGTTCCGAGCAATTACGTTACAGTAATCGAAGTCACTGGGAGTTCCAAGAAGGATAAAAACGAGGAAAGTGTCAAAGAAGAAGACGAAAAAGGTTCGCAAATGTGATATTCAAGATCTATATCCCTTAACCCTAAATCTAAAGTTAGAAATTTTTAAATCAGTTTTAATCGGTTTCAACGCTGTTTGGAACTAGTTGAAAACTGATCCAGTACTATTTAGAATCAGTTCCGACTGTGTCAACACTGTTTGGAACAAGTTCAAAACTGTTTCAACGCAGTTTGGAACTAGCCCAATCCTGTTTCCATCCTGTTTGGAACCACTTGAAACCTGTTTCAGTTTAACGTTCAAAACCAGCTCAAGATTGTTTTAGCGTTGTTTGGAATCAGTTCAAAAATGTTTCAGTATTATTTGGAACCAGTTCCAAACAGTTACAGTACTGTTTGGAACCAGTCCAAACTGGTTCAGTCCGAATTGAAATGTTTCAAATTTTTTTTAAAGTTCGTTTTTTAACTCCAAGAAAAAATGATTCCGCTAAATTCTTAGTAGAAAAATCTATCTACTCACTGCAATCACTTGATTGCATTTCCTTGATATGTAAGTTTAAGTTCGTCACCAAAGAATAACGAGAATGTCTCTGTATAATCCATTATTCAAGTCAAAAGATCAGCAGCGCGTCTGATTTTAGCGGCCAGTTAAAATACTTATTTAGTTTATTTGGAAACAATTCCAAACTGAGCTCAATATGGTTTGGAACGTGTTTGGTACCTGTTTTTGTACCTTGGTACAAGCTGGAAATAATTGTTTAGCTTTTACTTCTAATGCAGATTCTGAAAAAGCCACAAACGAAGATGGAGACGGAGATGGAGAAGATGGAGACGCTGAAGCCTCAGAGGAGGAGCCTTACTACGATTCCGTAGCTCTGGACCCAACTGGAGAATATGTTTACATAGATTCAAGAGTTCCAGTAGTTAGTAACAACAATGGAAGCAAAGCTCCTGTGCGGAGGCCGCCTTCGCTTCCAGAATCCCCTGGGAATCAGAGTAACTACGTCAACATCGACTACTTCATCCAGTAAGTTTACTTAGACATCTTGGTGTCTCCAGCTTTACATTTTTAGTTGCAGGTTTTGCCCCTTTTTTGTTTTAAACCTACCTCCTCTTCCTCTTGGACATTCGGCTAGTAAATCTGTTTTCGTATCAAATTTTTGGTTCCTTAGACACAGGGCCGCAATGGATAGCGAAGATGAGGAGGGTCCGAGCCCTGCTCCACCGATCCTCCTCAGGGCGCTATCGACGGATAATGAAACCGGAAGCAGCGATGCGGAGCCTTTAAGCTTGAGTGAAGGAAGTCTTGAATCACCGACGCCGACGACTCCTAGAAGACAAGAAAAGGGGAAAGAAATAGAAGATGACAGGACGTCGATGGTCAAGTGCATTGTTAATTCCGTTGTCGAGAGCGAAACTATTTATGTCGAATGTCTCAATGTTATGTTACAGGTGAGTTAAATTACAAATGGGTTTTGGGTAATCGACGATTTTAATTCTAGATTTGTATTTAGGTTCTGTTTTAAAATCCTCTGAGGAATTGTTGAACCTGAGATTTTGAATGATAATAAATCTGTTTGAGCAACCAGAATAGATTTTCACGTATTAAGTTTTTATATATTTCAGTACATGAAGGCAATCAGGGCGACTTTGACAACCTCTCAACCTGTTATTTCCGAAGAAGAATTCGGCACGATGTTTTACAAAATACCTGAACTTCACGCCCTCCATCAGACATTTTTAGACGGTCTGAGAAAGAAGATCGAAAAATGGGACTGCAAAACAACCGTTGGAGAGCAATTTAAGGTTTCCTTGATTCGAAAATATTTCAGATTTATCCGATTGAAGTTTTATCTTGAATGTACCTATAACATCTGACAATATTTCAGGTTATGGGAAGCAATATAGGAATTTACGGTGCATTTCTACATAACTATGCGAGGGCGACTGACACCGTTCGACGATGTTCTGCGCACTCAGCCCAGTTCGGCGAGATTACAAGAGATATTAGACTGAAAGGATTTCCAAAGGGACCAGGTTTATCTCTTGAGGACCTGCTTCACAAGCCGGTGGCTCGCGTCCAAAAGAACGCCCTCGTTCTTCATGTAATCTCAATTTTTTGTAGTCCTATACTCGCCTTATCTGCAAATGATGCGAATGATCAAGCTAATCTCTTTTTTAATTGGTTGCAGGATCTGCTTAAACATACGCCACCAAATCATGCAGATCACGCGCCACTTTCGGAGGCCCTCGCTATGACAAGGAACTTCTTGGACGAGTTCAACATCATACAGACGAAGTCTATGTTTCCGGTATGTCAGTTTCATTAAGCTTTTCGGGGAAGCTAATTTGAATTTGATGTCACGAGTTCTAAAAGAGTAAATTCCCTATTAGGTTTGTTTGGTATTTTCCGGTATTTTATGTGTAATTTTAAAGGGCCCTGGGATCTAATACGCATATGTAGAAGATAGTGATATCTACTGCGCATGAGTATAATACTCTAGTTTCTATTGTGCGTGTGTAAAACCAATGTGTATCTACTGCACAATGATCATATACAGTAGATTCTAGCAAAGCGCCTTTTTCGATAAGTACCTCTCCCTTCCACTACCTCTAAATTCGGTAAGCGCCTTGAGCGTGGCATTAGGTACAGGTGCGCGAGATGATATTCAAATAATCCGCAAATGCGGACAACCGCGGTTCCAAGCACCAGACGCTTTGTCACAGACTGATAGTCTACTGTAGAAGGGGAACTTTTCGTTAGAATGAATCCCGTGATACACAGTACTTTCTCTAAAACCCGCACGGAAAATGAGACTTTGGAGGCTCTTTGGCATACCACGACATTATCGATTCCTTGATCGATGACGTGTTCATGGAAGAAAAGTAAGTGAGTGAAGTGAAGTTAGCGTGGAGAAAGCGCAGTTCGATAGTAATTCCATCTGCCGTGAGCTATCCAGGCCCACCAAGCTCGAATGTATTACACCGGGACAAAATTTTGGGCAGATAGTTCAAAGCCCCGTCGCTGAGGCGCTATATTCGCCACACACAAACAAACATTGTGTCACCGATGTACCCAGCTAGGCCGCACACAACTTCATTGTTCTTAAAAACTCTCACAAATGAAGTACACCACTAAAAATAATTAATAAATATATTTTTTCATGTTGTGGAGAGCAGGAAATGCATTTCTTAAATTCGCAATATCAACTCTGTTGAATATATATTTTAATTTTTAAAAATCTTGTGGCAAATGGAGGGAAAAATTATCGAAAATAGTACTGACGTTACCGTAACCCTACATATCTCATAAATTTTACAAACAGGCTGAAAGATATTTATAATATCCATAAAATTTTGTTAAAATATAGTATTTAATTTTTAGAGAACTAATATTGCGAATCTTATAAAATGCACATCCTTGTTTGTTATTTCCATACCGTCAATAAATATATTTATTTAATATTTTTATCGACTCTTTTATTCATAATCGTGATGAAATTAAAATTAATGAATTTACTGGCGAAATCGACGCCATTTTTTCAAATGTATGAGAGGGATGAAGGGTTATGATAACGTCAGTGCTATTTAAAAAAATGTTTCTCTCAATTTCTCTAGAATATTTGGTTAAATTAACATTTAGTTTCTAGAAAATTGATGCTGTGTGTTTAAAAAATGCACTTACTGCTCTCCACACCATTAAAAATATATTTAATAATTATTTTTAGTGATTTATAACCTATGTGAGAATTTTGTGAGTGTGGCGAATATAACGCTTCAGCGACGGGGCTTTGAACTATCTGCCCAAAACTTTGTCCCGGTTAAATACACTCCAGCATGGGGGGCCTGGAGCTATCATATAGATACCGCGTTGGCAAGGTGAAACCAAAGATACCAAAGAACCCTCCAAATTGAAGTTGATTATTAGGTTTATGTCCATGTATTTTACTCGAAATGAAACTACCAATTGAGAATGGTTAGCTGGCAATGCACCATCTGGTGCCAAAAATCAGAACTAGAAAGAATAGGAAGAGTTTTAAAGATGCATTTTAATTTGTGCATAAAAGTGTTTTTACGATTCTTTTGCGGAGTTTTAAGTATTTATTGCATACTAAAAATAAGTATATCGAAAACAAAGTGTTTTAGACTTTCATACGTTTATTATTGTATCAACAGCAAATTTTGAATTTGGTTTAATCTTAGATTTTAGAATAGAAATCTCGGATTTATATGGTTCTGCTAGGTTAAGTCCATAAAATACAATATTTATTCAATAACTTATACAGTGAAGTCCCGCGTATTTCCGCGTCCTTGAAACGTAAGCATTCGTTATTTTCAAGGCTGGAAGGGCCCCCACCTCAATCGCGAGTGGGCAGGTTCTTTTTATCAAGCGACGTTCATTGGCTGCCTGGCCTTGTATTGCTGCGCTTGCTCTAAGCAACTTTTTCAACTGCGCATGTGCCGAAAACCGCGGTCGATTTGAAATCAATAAATACTATCAATAATAAAACACATAGACACGCCATTCCTAGAACTGCTGGCCCACGCAGTTTCTCAGTTCAAGGGGCGAGAAACGGTTGCGACTCTTACATGAAAAACACCAGCAGCATAGGGACAAAGATACAGTTACTGACATGCATGGATTGCGCAATATTATGTATTCCAATTGGAAACGTTTCAGACGGCCCCGATTTGTGCAGTTGAAAATGTCGCGGTCCGTTGGCCAATGTTTTTGTTGACGTACGACGTGAAAAATGTAAAATTTCTTGGAAATAGTACAAGTTGCCAACTAAAAATTAATATAATAGAATCAAAAAGCGACTCAAATATTTCGCGGCAATGGTAGGCTAGGTCGAAATGTCAGCCGTCAGAAAGATTAGGTTGCAGTATAGGACTGCAACTAACTGCACATGAGTTTTTGGAGAAAATTTCTAAAGGTGAAGGTAAGTGATAAAGGTCTAAGAAGTAATATTTCTCAAGTGTAAAATCTATTTTCTCAGTCATGTCCCGTTCTTTCAGGGTCACGAAGTACAAGTAACTTTCCGAAATTTGAGGTTACTAATTTGACGTGCCACTAACCTGCAATTTAGGGTGTTTTATTTTATTTCGTGAAACTGAAAGGTCGTGAATCGACAAAAGAATGGAACGTGACTGAGAAAATACATTCTACACTTGAGAAGTATTACTATTTGTACATTTACGACTTTTACGTTTAGAATACTTTCTCGAAAAAGTCTACATTCCCATGACGTCATCCTAAAATACTCAATTTAAACCAACGAGGGCGCTGTTCGGACCTCTTTTTTTTCATTGGTCAGCCGCTGACGCGGGGGAGAGTGTACCGGGACCGTGGTGGGGGTTCACGGAACTGCGCAATTTGAAATAACCGCATACAGGGTGCTTGGAATAAGAGGGACTTAAAATAAGTGAGACTTTACTGTATTTTCTATACAAGGTGGTAACAAATTCTTATATTTTGCAAAATAACGCATAATTAATGTAAGTTTAACATAGTCCAAGGCATTAAAAAATATTTGATTTTACTCATTGCATGTTCCTCTTTAAATAAATTCCAGAGTCACGATCGAGCGCAGAGGAGGCTAGTGAAGAACTCCTTCGTCGTGGAGTTAGCCGATGGTCATCGGAAACTCCGACATTTGTTCCTTTTCAACGACGTCATCGCCTGCGCCAAGTACAAAGCCTCAGGCCGAGATAAGTTCACCTTTGAATTGAAGTGGTATATCCCTGTCGCGGAGGCCGCTGTTCTAGAAGATGGAGTCGAACCTAGGGAAAACAGTCCCGCAAATGTCGTCGCTCTCAGGTAATTTATTATAGTGATGTGTAAAATGGCTTCGGGTTAGGCATTCTTGCTAGAGTTCTAAGGAACTTGGGACTGCTATAAGAAGTTCTACGGCATTTATGGTTGCTCATTACAGTTAGATGGTACTTAATATTATGCATTAGGTTCTACAATACTTGAAGCTGCACACTATCTCTCTATGACATTTGGGGTGCGCAATAGAGTTCCAAGGTATTGAGTACTTACAAGGCCATTTTCTATTTCTTAAAAACTGATGACAATTTTTGAACTGAAATCTAACATATGAGATCGGAAATTTGTTAAATAACAGTAAAAAATATCTTACAGAACTTATAAGAGTCATGATTAATGAAGTTATAAAAGATAAAATTACATCATCTTTGAAAATCTTAACCCTCCCAGATAGCACAAAAAATTCGATGAAGTTTTCCTGAAGTGACGCACGTACCGAATGTAAAGAGGAAAGCTGCTTAAGGACATGTGCAACTTATCCAATTCCTACCTTGCCGACATTTTTTGAACTATCAATTCCACGCGAAAGGAGATATCGAGCTGAAAGTTTATGAAAATAAAGAAAAGGGACACTTTGAAATTGGAAAGATTCGGATTTATTTTGTTTTAAATTTAAATAATTTTAAATATTTTGCAGCAACTCACGTCCACTCGAAATGCGATATAGAGTTGCAAATTTGTGAAATTAAATAAAGGGCACTAAGGAATGTTTGTATGGCCCTTGATTTTTAAAATTGCAAAAGAAAATGTAAAAAAATGTGCTTTTGTAATTCTGAACGTTTAGCACCATAAAAACGATCCTTAGGCCCTTTTCTTTATTTTCCCAAACTTTCAGCTCGATATCTCATTTCGTGTGGAATTGTTATGGTAAGCAAAATGTCGGTATAACTTTTTTACGTAGTCCCAAGTAAATGACTTTAATTTCTCATCATAAATCTGTCTCTTCTCTTAAATCGCATTTTTAAATTCCTCAGATATAATTAATTTACGACGGCCTAACCCGACAACCATCAAAAAGCTGGACGATAACTCACCTCTCTTTTCAGATCACAAGCCTGCACAGTTAGGGACCAAATTCTCTGGGAGGAACGGAACGACGAGAAGCGAATTCGCTTAGGTAGTAGAGGAGCCGATAAAAACAGGAAGAAACTAGCAGAACTGGAAGCTCAGCTGGTTTTAGCTTCGCCGAATTTGGTATTACGAGTCTCTCACAAGAGTCAGAACAGGGTACAGAATTCGTACACCTTCTTCTTGTCGAGTGAGTTTGAACGCTCGCAATGGATCGAGGCAGTTGAGGCTTTACAGCAGGGTGGACAACCACCAGGATCACTTCCTCTTTCAATGTACGAACTCCAGGCTTGGGTAACTGCCTGCAGAACTTATCTTCAAACGGATATGGGAAGCTATTTGCTTCGGTCCAGACGAGATGAGAGTCTTCTGCTTGGAGATCTTCATCTTACTCTTCTGGGACTCACGCCTCCGGGTCTTGATAGATCGGGTGATCTCTTCATCATCGTAGAAGTCGACAGCTACGGGCATTACTTCAAGCGCGCGAGGAGTCGAGTTGCTAGAGGACAAGCACCCACTTGGGGTAAGAAATACGCAGTAAATTGTAGCAACTCTCAACTTGTCGAGATCTCGAACGGTAATCACAGGCGGGCGTGGTTAGAGTTCGTAAAGGCATTATGTATTTTTTGAACAGCCCCTAACCGGCTGCGCTCAGGTGTTTTGGTTTTCGTCATTTTTCCACTTCTCTGACCAAAATGTACAAGCGAATGCGAGCGCTTTTAATACAAAACCGGCTGCAGACGGTAGGGAATTTTAAAGATTGAAAAAACCCACAGGATTGAGCTTAATGAGACTTGGGGTAACTTGGTGATTTGGGAAGGGAAGTGAACTAAAGGGTGTAATTTCTGACGATCTCCTGTGGGAGAGTTTAAACATGCGGAAATACAATTTATCACCAATTTCAGGTGAAACTTTCGTCGTGGAACTCGAGGGAAGCCAAAATCTGAGAATCCTTCTTTACGAAGAATGTGGGGGCCGGCCGGTCCTGAGAGGAAAATGTACCCAGCGTTTGAGCAGATCTTGGCTTCTGGAGGATCAGGTCGACCAGGTAAACAAGGCAATGAATTTGGGCCCTGCGATACTTGACGCGTCACTAAAGTTCGTACCGAGTGAAGTTACCTTAAGAAGAGTACCTTCTGCCAAACCTCAAGGCCTCTTTGGAGCCAAAATACAGCAAGTCTGCAAGTAAGATACAATTTAGTCTAACAAGTTAGCTTTAGGAATATCTATGTATTAAGAGAGACTCGTTATTGATTGTGGATCATTTAATCTTCTCAAGGCGGGAAAAGCGAGATGTGCCTTTCATTGTAACGGCTTGCGTCCGAGAAGTCGAGAGGCGAGGTGTTGGCGAAGTTGGTCTTTATCGTGTTTCCGGCTCTGCTTCCGATTTGGCGAAGCTGCGGAAGTCTTTCGAAAGCAATTCTTACGAGGCTGAACAACTATTGAAGGAGGTAAGAAGACTGGCAACGTTTAGTTGATCTTACAATTAACAGGCCTCACAGACCGGTCCCTCTATCCCCTATTGTACCCTATATTCAGTGAAGGTCCCTAAAGTACCCTTTTTTCAAGATTTGGTCTCTATGGTACCCTATTTGCAGCCCATAATGGAACTTTAAAAAAATAAATAAAAAGATCAAAGCTTCCAAGAGTCAAGCCTTTTGAAAAAATAGCAAAAATCAGGGAATTTCTGTAAGAAGTAACTGTAAAAAATAATCAGGGCTGCCACACAGTCACTATTAGTCACTTTTTTCTCAAATCACGTTTTGGTCACTTTTTTAAATAAAAATATCACAGTCACTTTTCTTTCAGTAAATTAACTCATGGGTTAATCACTATTCAATTCAGGTCTATACCTATTTCTGAAGTGTCTTGAATTCTTTGGCAATATTTCCGGGTATTTTTAAAGATTCCCAGAAATTTTTTATAGATTTCAATAATTTAAAGGGATTTTTAAGAGTTTAGGGTATTTTTAAAACTTCTAAGGCATTTCAAGAGCTTTTAATTTGAAATATTTTAGGGAATTTAAAAATATTCCAAGGAATTATTAATTAATTTCATTTGAAGGGATTTCAAAACGTTTAAAATATTTTAGGACAAAGAATTTTCTAGAATTTTGGAAGCTATGGAACGATTTTAGAGGTTCTATAGGGTTTTATGATATTTTAAAAAAATATACACAGGATCTTATAAGATTTACCTAGGATTTTAATGATTTTAAGGGATTTTAAAGCTCTCAATGTATTTTAATACATTTTCCAAGAAATAGCTTAGAATTTCGCGGGATTTAATAATATTTTAATGGATTTTAAAGGCTTCAAAGATTTGAAGAGTTTTGAAATTAATTTTTGGAATGCACCCTGAATTCTTATTAATTTATCCTGAATTCTTTTAAATTATTTGGAATTCAATTGATTTTTTTTTAATTCAGTTGATAAAATAATCAAAGGATTTGAAATATTTTAAGGTATTTTTTTTTAATTCTTTGACATTTTCTAGAGCTTGTAAACAATTGCACGGAATTTTAAAATATTTTAAAGGATTTGAAATATTTTAGGACATTTTAAAAGATTCCCAGAAATTGTTTATTTATCTCAATAGTTTGAAGGGATTTCAAAGTCTTTGAAATATGTTAGGGTAATTTAAAAGATTCCATGGCATTTTTAAGAGATTTAAACAATTTTAAGGAATTTCCTAAGGGGTTTAATAGTTTTAAGGGATTTGTAAAATTATTTCCAATTCATTTGAATTTTTTTGTAGTCATTAATCACTTTTTTTGGTTAGAAATTAGTAGGGGTTCAAAGATGTGAAGAGATTTTCCCATATTTTTTGCAATTCATTTAGAATTTGCCCTGAATTCGTATTAATTTATCCTGATTTCCTTTGAATTCTTCTAAATTCACTCAATTCTACTCAATTCAATGGATTTTAAAAAAGGTTTTGTTCAACTCATCTTGAAGTCTTTAAAACTCACCTTAAATTCTTAGACATTTCATGAAAACTCATTTCAAACTTACTCAATCCAATGAATTTTTAAATGTTTTCGAATTGTTTCCAATCCGCTTGATAGCTTTTTCAATTCAGCTTGATTTTTTGTGAATTTCATCGAATTATTCTCATTTCCCTTAAATTCATCTAAATTCACTCAAATTTTACTGAAATCAATGAAATTTTTTCGATTTTTAAATTATTTCTAATTCATTTGAATTCTATTTTGGTTATAAATTAGTAGGGTTTCAAAGATTTGAAGAGATTTTAAATTCTTTTTGGAATTTGATCTGAATTCATTTAAATTCTTAGGAATTCTCTTGAATTCGTCTAAATTTACTCAGTTCCACTTAATTGAATGGATTTTTTTGAATTCTCAAAAGTTTTTATTTGATTGATCCTGAAGTCTTTTAACCCCCCCTTGAATTCTTAGGCATTCTATCAAATTATTTTGAATTTACCTAGAATTTTTATGAATTTCATCAAATTCTTCTCTCTTCCCTTAGATTCCTCTAAAGTCATTCTAATTTTACGGAAATCAATGGATTTTTTTTATTTTAAAAATTTTTTCCAATTCATTTGAATTCTTTTGTAGTCTTGCGAATTTATCCTGAATTTGTTACCCTTCGAGGGCGAAAAAAGTACCCTATGAGCGTGACAGAAAGTACCATTTGGTCCCTATATTTTATCCCATAGGGACTGTGAGGCTTGAATTAGATTTCGTGAATCTTACACAGTGGACCGTAGTATATTATAGAAACGTGCAGTAGATCACAGTATATTGTAGATATGCGCAGTATTTCATAGCTATCGATCTGATTGTTCTCAGAAACATACTTCACCAATTTTTTGTCCTTTTAGGTGGACGTGCACTCTGTAACCGGAGTCTTGAAGCTGTATTTACGAGAAATGCCTGAGGCTCTCTTCACTGACGCCCTCTATCCGGCATTTTTAGAAGCTTTTCAGACCGGAGAGATCTCCAGAAATACGGCATTGCGCAGAGTTTACGAAGGTCTGCCCGCAGTCAACAAAGCCGTCATCGACTTCCTCCTAGCTCATTTAATTCGCGTCAACAAGCACGAAGGCCAAAACAAAATGTCCCTGCATAATCTAGCAACCGTCTTTGGTCCCACTTTGTTGCGTCCTGGGACCAGCAACCGAACCGACCAAAAAAGCAGAGATCCTCTCGCTGCCGGTACCGTCGACGTGATGGCGCAGGCCGGGATTCTCTATTGTTTTTTGCAAATGCAATTGCAGACGCAACAAAGCAATCAATCACTCTAGTCGAGAGCTTCGTACAGATCAATCATTTACGTACTTTTAACCTGCAATTACCCTGAACAAATCCCACTGCAAATGCTTATGGCGTTTATTAGCGTCGAAGATTCTATATTCAAAGTTAACCAGATTTCTGTGGACTTCGCGGATTCAATGACCTCAATATTTGGAAACAATTCACATTGATTATGTAAAAATCCGCATTGAATATGTAGTAATCCACATTCGTAAGTAGCGTAGCAGAAAGTGATATATTTTATACTTTGCGATTGTATTTAGGCGTGCTTGCCACGTCGGTCTTTTTGCTGGAGGGAATGAAATTCAGCTTTTTTATACGAGAAGAAAAAAAAGAGATGATTTTTATTCGAGAGGTATAGCCGATGACGCTTCGAAAATGTACACTTTTTGCACTCGCGTGTTCCTATAGATATTTCTGATAAAAAAAACCCCTTGTTGTCCCTTCGTGTACTCGTAGATCCTCGGTGACCTCTCTTTTTATAGAACCTTTACAAAATTTCGAGGAGTAGAAAGCAATCCCGGGTCCTTTGTACTTCAACGTGTTTAGATAAAAATGCGTTTCGTGCTTCTCGTCGCTTCAAGACTGATTTTTCCGTCTCTGGTTAAATGTTACTAGACGACTCCGTCGGTATTTTTTTAGCTATTGTGTACCTCGAAAATAAAATAATAATGTTTGGAGAAATTAGAAATATGACCATTAGGTGAAAAGTCTATATAATGTAGTTTTTATAAAAGCGAGATTAAATCTTGAGTTGTGTTAGACAATACTGTCTCTTATGCATGATGTTCGGTGCAAAATTTAGCATCAGAAAAATGTTTGACATTTAGTTTTTTAGTATTTTATATTGAAATTTGAATAGTGGGTCTGTATGTCTACTGCGCATGTGCAATTATTTAGCGCGCATGTTCATTATGCGTAGGAGTTCTTGAAAGGTTTCGGTAAGCATGCGCAGAAATATTTTAAGTGCTCTAATCGTACACATGGGCAGTAGATTTTTAATCAACCTAGACCTGCGCGCAAGATCGGAATGCGAATTGGACCAACATTTTAACCATCAGACACTACATTTAATTAGAGATGTAACAAATGATCGTCTTTAACCTGAAACAATCCTGCAGACGCACATTCCGAAAGAGAAAACTTTTCAAATCCATCCTTTTGTTAGCACGAAGTACACACCTATCACCGTACAATTTGGCAGTACAAATGATCGCTGGTATTTTTTCACCCGAATAACCATAATGAAAATTCTGCAAAAGTAAACGAAATCAGATCCGTATTTAAAACAAAACTTGTGAGACACGTGAGACGATGGATTATGATAGTATAATTTTGAAAACGGGTTTTCGCTGTTTGTAACTATTTTCTACAAGTGTATGAGAGACTGCACCTGCATAATATTGTGTGTATGTGTGCATGCGTGTGTGGTTATGTGCGTGACCCAGCCTTTGTATATGTAATTAACCATTTACATATGACATTTTTTCCTCTAGGCGCACACACTCGGAACATTTCCGGGTGCAGAAAAATTACGTGCGTCCCCTTCTGTACATTCTGACGACATGTAAAGATAACATCACTACCCATTATTAGAGCATTATTATATATTGTATATGTATTATGATTATTATTATTATATTATTATTTTATTAATTATAATATTATTGATTTTCTGCGATTGAAGTATCGATTGTTATTGCGCATCACGAACCAGCTTGTGCGTGGAAAGAAGGATGTACTGCCAAAAACCATTTTAGTACGCAAATATATGAAATTTATAAACTTTTCAACTCGTAGTTTTTCATAGTTTTAAGAGGGTTTTTTTCTAAAAGACTCAGTTCCGTTCCCGTAGTTTATTAATGACTAACAATCACATATATGTCAATAGGATCGAATATAGTGATCAGAATTGCTAGGCGCTTCTGACTTTTTACATAATGCATTAATGAATAATTCGATGCGACGAAGCGGGATCGATCGTTTTAGATGCAAATCGCCGATCACATGTGAAGCACGTGTCGCCTGACTGACAAGTTTTGATATCAAGTTCAGAATCAATCGACGATATTATTCTCAAATTGTGATTCTTGACAATTTCTTGCTGGGGGCGGAAGTGGCAATCGAACCGGTGTCGCTGCAATGTTGTTCCATAGGCCGGGCAGTCGTGATCCGTCAGAACCATTACATTGCATCCCTGAAGAAAATAATTAAATTACATAAATTGGTTTAAATAATATAAAAAAAATTAAAAATGAAATTAGAATTACCAAGTGGTGCAGCTTCGTAAAGATCGTGTAATGCAGCGATTCGAACCTTAGTCCACTCAATGCTTTTGTAGTTCTCAGAAATCCCTTTCTCGTTACTAGTCCCTTGACTTTCCCACTCACGCATATACCGGAAATACGTTCTTAATGCATCATCGCTAATGGCACTCTTGCAAACCTAAATATACAATTTTCTTCAATTATTTTGCAAAAATAAAAAATCAAGTGAAGCTCTTGCCGGTAATCTGAATTAATTTGGGGTAGCAGGTTCCATTAAAATACTTTTTTCCGGATCTTACACAAAAATTACGATTCAAAATGTGTGATTTAAAATTTGATTTGCATACCGAGACGAGAAATTCTCGTTCCTCGTTATATTTTACTCGATCAGCGAGAACATTTTTAAAACTAGCCCATCGAATGTAATTTGAGTGGCTGATAGCAAAAGCGGAGTAGAAAAATCGTCGTAGAAAAAATGAGTTAAGAACGATGCGGGCAAAAACGAGTTAAAAAGAAACAACAATAACGAAGATTGTATCCTATATTATAATATAACGATATAATAGTACGGTAGATTATATTATAATCTATCATTGTATTTAACTTTTATGTTTTAAGATACGATACAATCCTCGTTATTCTTGTTTCTTTTTAACTCGTTTTTGCCCGCATTGTTCTTAACTCGTTTTTGCTCCGATGACTTTTTTTCTACTCCGCTTTTGCTATCAGCCCCTCATTTGTTCATACTCGATTGTTCCAGTCTCGATTCACGGGAAATGTTCTCATTGGCTGTCGAACGTGTCTGTCAATTTTGTTTAAAAACAAAATATAAAAAAAAACGAAAAGTTTCAAGAATATTAGACCGTAAAATTGAAGTAAATGAAACACATAAGCAGACGGAATGCAGAGAGCAGGTACTGACTATGAGGAGAATTCAGAAAATTAAGCGGATGGAAGTACAGTGGCTGAAGAAAAAAATTTACCGAATAATTCATCACAGCAGTTTTCATTCAATTTAATTAATTAAAATCCAATTTTCTTAATTCAAATTTTTATATAAATTGACCCTCAATGAGCTTAACCTGATATTTGATTTCAGGTAGATCTCCCTTCATTATTATTATTATGTTTTAATTTATGCCTCATTTTACGCGAAACTTTCAGAAATATCAAATTATCCAAGAAAAAAATGTACAAATTCAAAAAATTTGAACAGGTTAATGTTTTTTTAACAATAATTTAAAACTATAACTTGATATGTACAACTTAAGATCCGTGATTTTAAAAGCAGTATTTACACCTAAACAGTCAATAAGTAACTTTAAACCAAGGAGTTGAATTTTCAATCGGAAAAGATTAATTGTCAATAAAAAAAATGTAATAGTACATATTGCAACCGAAAACGGTTTTAATTTTCAATAAAAAACAGTGACATTTAAACAAGAAAGGCGAATTTTCAACAAAATACATCATTTTTCCATTAGATAGTTGAATTTTCAAGCAAGAGGATTAATTTTCTACCAAAAAGAAGGAATTTTTAACAAAATATATGAATTTTCGACGAAATTGTTGAATTTTCAATTCAAAAGGTACAATTTCAACCATAAATGGAATAATTAAATTTTCAATTGAAAGAATTAATTTTCAACATCTAAATTTAATTCCTAAATGTTTAGGTTCTTGTTCAAATGTTTTAGAATGGTGGAGAAGTCATCAAACTAACTTACTAATTAGAAAAAACCGAAATAAATTAAGTGATAATGCAGTTAGTTTCTTAATGACACTTAATTCATGATCTACTTGTATTTTGGCATCTATAATTCAACATCAAATGCGACAGCAAATGTGATTTGTACATTTAAATATTTTAATGATATATACAAATTATAATAGTTAATGAATGATTATATATCTATTGAAAATAATGTTTATCTTTCTAATCTAGTGTATATCATATCGGAGGTTTTACACCTTCAATTTAAATTGAAAAAGCTGAAAGAATCCCTATAATAATTGTCATATAGGTTTCCACGTAGACTACTGCTAGAGGGCTCAAAACCTTAAAAATATTTGGCCTAACACAAATTTTTTAATTTGACATATAATAGCTTTTTAGTAATGGGATGTAAAGAGTGTTTTTAGTAACAGCTATAAAAAAATTCCCTATCGGAGATTTTATTTGCATTTGTATTTCTATTTAGCAAGTTCCTAAGGCAAGTTCCTATTTTTTTAAATCCTGTAGATTTAAGATTTCGAAAGATGTATTTTTCACGTTGCTTAAAAACTTGTAGATTCTTTAGAGAGATTTTTTGTCAAGCTGAAACGTAGCTAGTACTTTGTAAATGGTCCCATGAAGATATAATTTAAATTTTGTTAATAAATCTTCATTCATTCTGCTATTTTTGGATGATTTTCAGCCTTATTGTTCTTCCATAAATAAAATATTAAAACAATTGTATATGATTTATAGTTCTTGATCGTTCTCGCTCGTACTACGATGATCTCGTTTATTCGCCCTGCTAAAAATGACAGATAGGATCCGATAGAGACAAATACACAACCGGATAAGGCTCCGGATAGCTCATTTCGGAATCTAGTGCGCCCCTATCTGGTTCTTACACGGTTCGTAATATCATGCGCGGAAGCGTAGCGGCTTTATCCGGATTGTATTCGAAATCACAAAACGAAATTATATTTAACTAAGTCAAAAATGGCATTTTATACGGCCCTATCCGGAATTTGGTCGGAAAATAAATTGGGTGATGGTTTTTGCATCAGACCGAAAACGCTGTTCTATCCGACGTTATCCGGCTCTTAAGCGGACACCCGAACAAGAAAATTAAATTATTTACTTGTTGGAGTCTTATTCGGCTCTGTCCGGAATTTGGTCGGAAATTAAGTTGAGTGATGGATGCATCAAAGACCGAAAACGCTGTTCTATCCGACGCTATCCGGCTCTTAAGCGGACACCCGAACAAGAAAATTAAATTATTTACGTGTTGGAGTCTTATCCGGTTCTGTCCGAAATTTTGTCGGAAATTAAGTTGAGTGAAGGTTTGCATCGAAGACTGAAAACTATGTTCTATCCGACGCTATCCCGCTCTTAAGCGGCCACACGAATAAGAAAATTAAATTATTTCCGCGGCGGAGAGAATTCCGTGATTCTAAAATCACCCAGAGAGAACAATTTCAAATTCAATTAATAAAAAACGAATAATTTCATATTTCAATTATGCATTTCTAAATTTAAAGCCATATCTAATAGTCGAATAAATTTCACTTTAAAGCATTGAAAATTAATTTGTACCTACAGTTTTAAATATTCAAATGGAAGAAATATATATATATATATATACCATTAAACCATTTCCCTTTCAGGGTAGGCGTGACACTACCCGATTCGGGTAGTGTTTCTAGGTTTTTCTTGTAGTTATAAATAACTACAAGTATGGGCTCACCACACCCACGATGTGCCAACAGCACTCATGTCAGTATTCTTGAATGGTCACCCATCCAAGTACTAACCGCGTCCAACGCTGCTTAACTTCAGTGATCTGACGAGAACTGGGGTTTTCAGCGTGGTATGGCCGTTGGCCGTTGGAGAAATGTTTCTCCCAATTATATATTTTGTAGATAAATATTGTTCCAAGCACTAATACAAATAGACATTTGAAACTTTTTGGATTTTAAATGTTTAAATGTTTTTTTTATGGTTGAAAATAATTTAAATTAAAAGTTTAATTAGTTTAATTTGATGTGATTATTCTTGTTTACATAACATAGAATCCGATGAAAACCGTACAGGGCTTTACTGGACACCGAAAATATTTCGTATACAACCGGATAAAAAACCAGATAAAAAAATGGTATACGCCGACTAAGTTCCGTATAGAACCGTATAAAAAGTCGAACACAAAAACCGTATAAGTATCCGGATAGAATCCGATGAAAAACCGTATAGGGCTTTACTGGATACCGAAAATATTTCGTAGACAACCGGATAAAAAAAACAGATAGAAAAAATTGTATACACCGACTAAGTTCCATATAGAACCGTATGAAAAGTCGGACACAAAACCCGTATAAGTATCCGGATAGAATCCGATGAAAACCGTATAGGGCTTTACTGGACACCAAAAATATTTCGTATACAACCGGATAAAAAACCAGATAGAAAAAATTGTATACACCAACTAAGTTCCGTATAGAACTGTATTCAAAGTCGGACACAAAAACTGTATAAGTATCCGGATAGAATCCGATGAAAAACCGTATAGGACTTTACTGGACACCGAAAATATTTCGTATAGAACCGGATAAAAACCAGATAGAAAAAATTGTATACACCGACTAAGTTCCGTATAGAACCGTATTAAAAGTCGGACACAAAAACCGTATAAGTATCCGGATAGCATCAGATGAAAACCGTATAAGGCTTTACTAGACACCAAAAATATTTCGTATACAACCGGATGAAAAACCAGATAGAAAAAATTGTATACACCGACCAAGTTCCGCATAGAAACAGATTTAAAACCAGACACAAATACCGTATCAAAATCCGGATAGATGCGAAGAAATTTCGAATCCTATCCGTCTCTATCGGATCATATCTGTCATTTTAAGCAGGGACGAGACGAGATGAGAATCTGAATATTAAAACGAGAGATCTTTCTAGTCCACGTCTCGCTGGTTTCGCTGGGTATGCAAGTCTATTAAAATTCTACGTACCTCTAGTCGTGTGTTTGGATAGTAATGAATATAGTTAACACACATCTCATCGGATATGGAAAATCCACCCAGGGTTATGTTTGTCCTTTTTAGTGTGTTGTAGGTACAAGTTGTGATTAGAGAATCTCCCTAATAACATAAACAAAATTTGAGTGCCATTTTAAGGAACAAATCTGTGTGGAAATTAATAGAGTCAATTATTTAAAGTTTTATTGACACAAAAAATTGCAAGGAGTCACTCCGCGATTTAAATCAGGAATAAAACTTCAAGAAATTAATCTCTGGTCCTGATTTCTAGTGAAATATAATCTCCCCGATAGCATGGTTTACAATTTTAGATTACATAGATATTTTCATTAGATCTTAAAAATTTTTTCATTGTTTATTAATAAGAAAATTACCGGTAGAACCGTCACGTGGTCCGGTAGAAGTCTAATTTCCTGAAAATGTGTCGAATAGTGATTATCGTAGTTCAAAAGTGGCAGTTCCTCGCTACTTCTTACGTGACGTGTTGCAACTTTTGTGCCTGTTAGATGCGTGTGCAGTTGCGAAGCGAAAATTCGAATTCCACTAGGAGGTAAACCAACACCTGTGCATTCCGTTATGCAGTGTCCTGATAATGAAAATGATTCCTAAAAGTAGAAAAATGTAAAAGAAATTTAATGTCAATGAAGGCGTCTGATATTTCTACCTCAAAACTTATCATTAGGATTAAAAAGCACAAATGTAATATTCTGAACTTTTTGTTGGTGGAATGCAATGCTCTCAAGTGAACAAATTACCCTGAGATTTAGAAAAATTTAATTTTTTTATTGTTTCAATTTCTTTTAGTGTTATTTTATTTTTTGATGTGGTCAGATGATTGAAATTTATACCGCCATTTTGAAAATGATGTATACCTGTTGAGGTGGAATAGCCATTTTGTCTGTATATTCAAGACCTAATTCGATTACACCAGCGTCGTACTTTCTCAATGTTTTTGTGAGAAAAAATCTAATTCCTGAAGAATCTATAGCTCCAGCTTGTAATTCTGGATTATTATAATGGACTTCGAGCATAACATGCTGATTAAATCCCGCCCCTCCGATCGACAGACCAGCATCTTCTGGATAAACGAATTCATCTGCACCCATTGCCCAGGCAGCCAAAACTTTTTTACAAATCTGTATAAATAACAAGAAAATAAACATTTATTTCTAGAATTCCGAGGACATTTTTATTTTTTTAAATATAAAGTTATAAATTCTTTTTTAGTTAAGTTTTTACTTGTGTTTTCTTTGGTCGGTCAGGACTGTCACAGGCCCCATTAAAGGAGGGAATTTCCAAATCTCCTGGACCAGCACAGTGAAAAACTTCCATGTGATGCACCAAATGTTCGTTGCCTTTTTGTATCGCTGGACCAAATTGCAAAATGTGATGTCTGAAAATATTTATAGAGTTATTTCTTAAAAGTGTAAGAGATGCATGTAAAAAAATGTGATATAATAATATTAAATTAATATGTAATATAGTTCATATATAGTGTAATATTGCATATTTATGTAACAAGAACATAACACAGTAACAAGAATAATGTACACACTTATAACGTACAACAGTTATGTAACAACGGTGAACGCTCATTATGTCCATAATTGACATAACAAGTTCATATAATAATTACGTACCATTGTTGTGTAACCATTATGTAAAATTACCATAAAAAATGTTATAACAGTTATATAAAATCCAAACAGGATAGTTATGTAATAGCTATGTATAATTAATATCGTTACTTAAAAGTCACGGAGGATTCCATTGTTATATGACATTCACACAATATTTTTACATAACACTTATGTAGAATTAACGTATCGTTTGATAATACTTCTTTAACATTACCATTACATATATTATTTTATAAACGTTATATAAAATTCGCCCATGTTGTTACATAATTAAATAATAGTTATACATTATGTAACACTAACATAACGTTTTTACATCACTGTTATGTAAAATTAACATAATCATGTTGCAGAACTATGATCTAAAATTAACTGAAAAATGTTACATATATGTTATATAATTATATATAAAATAAAATTTCCATAGCTCAGTTACAAAAAATTCTCACAATACTTTCCTAAAACATTAACATAAGACTGTTACGCAAGAGTTGTGTAGCTTTAAAATAACATTCTTGCAAAACAAATATGTAACACTTTTTCTAAAAAATACATAAAATTCTTTTAACACTATAATTGCAATTGATTAATTTGATCAAATTGCAATAATTACGTAAACATAAATTGATTTTGTAACTTTATAAAGTTTCTTAGAGTTTTTAATAAAATTAAATCGTACTTTTCCTTTAATGCTGACGGCAATTTAAAGACTCGACACCAGTAAGTTGTTTCCTTATTGGGGACTTTGATTTTGTCATTTAATATTTCAAAATTCCACGTATCTGAAGGAAATTGGGGTTTGATATGAGGAGTTCTCAACATTTCAGTTCGAGACATTCCTGAATTTTTAGCATCCGCTATTCTGAGACCAGCCAATGAAGAAAGAGGACCTCGACCCTTTAGCCAAACTAAATGAGTCGTACCTCTCTGAAATAATTTTTAAATTTAAGGAATAATACTTTTCATATTCTCAATCACAAGTACTAATTTCAATGATACGAGTATATTAACTATTTTCGAATATAATTGGATTTGGAGTAAACAATTCTTTGAATAATTATTTATTTCTAAAAATTGTACCTCAATAATGTAATCATGGTCGTCACAGGTATCAAATTTCCTAGTGAAAGTAAATTTGGTGACATTTCCTCTCCTTTTCCAACCAAAACTTTCACAATCTTGTTGCGAATCTAAATTCATCATTCCATCCCTGTCAGTCCATGCATCCTAAAGTATTTTTTATAAAGAAGATAAAAATATTTGAATTAAATAATATTTTTGAATATTTAAAAATAAAATAAATAAGGAATATTAAATTATATTTAAGGCGATTGTCAATAAATTATGTAAGAATTTAATTTATTTAGATAATAAGTTAATGTACTTAAATAAAAAGTGAATTTTCAAAAATGTTGTCCTATTAATAATTGATTGATCTACATATTTTAGTATGCGTATTTATATTAGGCTCAAATTATCCAACTAATCAAAATTTTATAGAAATACATTTTTTAATACATTACTGTAATGACAAGCTGGGGGTATCAAACTTACTTGTAATTTAACGTCGCGATGCCAATCCATCCAAAGAATACAATAATCCGCTGGTTTCAATTCACCATAATCCGAAAAACCAATCGCGAACCACGAACTGTCATCACCCACAAAATGAACTTCAGCAATTATTAATTCACTTATTAAATCGACCCTAGACAAATAATACATAATTTTATGATTATAATATTTCAACTATACTCATAGGTAAAAAAATCTAAAATTGATCTTCATTATATTAAGTTTTGTTATTTTTTCAAGAAATGAAAAATTTATTTTTGTCGTAAATAACATTTAAAAAGTGACACAGTAGAAAATTATTCAAGAAATTTGGAAAACGTAATAACAAATTTGTTTGCACTATTTTTTTACCTCCAATGAAACGTGGATTCAGAACCCAATGGTACTGTATGAACAAGATTTGTATCCATGTGTGATTTCACAGAATGATGATGCATTTCTGCCAAAATGAGTTTAAATAAAATCGCAAACATTAACACTTTCATTTTAAAAATATTATTGCCACAGAATAACACTTTATTTTATTACAAGTATTTTCTTTATATTAATTAAATGTTTTTCTTATTAAATTTATTAAATTGTTATATTTTCTCAGAAGGAATTAAATCTTCTTTTCATTAATAATATTTTCCTTCTTTTTTGAAAATATTAAATAAAATTCTTCTTGGTCTACTTTCTTTCGGCCGTTGTTCGATTTGTACTAGAGCGACTCGGTTTGTGGAGCTCGAAATACAGGGTTATTTCGCGCGAACGCTTTGCGTCGAAGCAGAGCGCAGACTCCTGAAAATTATATATCTCAGTTGTCGAATTTTTTTTTACAGAAAGAAAATATGAAACGTGACTTTATGTTAAATGGTCTAATTATCGGACAAAATAAAAATAAGAAAACTTGTTTCATTTTCTAATGTTATGGAACCCAATTTATGAAGAGTTCGAATATGGGAGCTTAGACTGTAAAAAGATAAGTAAAATGCAAGGGAATATTTTTCTGGGATAAAAAGCATACTTTTAAACAAAATACCAAGAATAATAAAAGAATAGAAATAGAAGAAGTTACACACCAGGGTGGTCCAAAAATTCGACTTTCGATTTTTGGTGATCGACCCCCCCCCCCCATTTGTTGATGTTCCGGAAAAAGAAATTCCCTATTTTTTTCGAATTGGTCAACGTTAACCCGTGCCCTCGGACTTTTAAGAATAAAATGGGGTTTAGTCACTTCTTAAGAAACGTTCAAGAAATAATTTTCATCCAAAACCTTTTTTTTTCGCCCCCCCCCCCTAACCCTTTGTATTTTGCCCGAAAAATACTCCAAAAAATGCAAAATAGCAATTATATTAAAAAAAACTAGAATTTTCTCCACCTTTCCTATGAAAAGGCGCAAGTGAATAACTATTAATTGCTTCAATAATTGCAAAGTGTCTTCCACAAAAAATATAACTCTTAAAATTTATTAACTGCGTCATTAATTTCAGAAAATAGTAACTTTCCAAAATTTACAGGGGAAAAAATTGTTTAAAAAAATGGAAATTCTAGAAATAATTGTTAACTGTCTCTCAGAAAATATATAACTCTTAACATTCATTAACTACGATATTCATACGAAAAAATAACGATGAAAGTAATAACTTTTCAAGATAAACAGTTGACAAATTTTTTCAAATAAATGAAAATTGTTTAAATAATTGCCAAATATCCTTAAATAAATATATTATTCTCAAAATTAATTAATTGTGTCATTAATTCCAGAGAATAATAACTTTTCACGATTTACAGGAGAATAATTGTTGAAATAAATGAAAATTGTTTTAAAAATTACCAAATATGTTAAACAAGAAATATTACTCTGGAAAGTTATCAGCAGTATCAATCGTCCCGAAACATAATAACTTTTCGCGATTTACAGGGAGAAAAGAATGGTTTAAACAAAAAATTAAAAATTAGTTTAAAAATACTTAGAAACTTGTCACTTATCGAATAAAAATAATTCATGTGAAAAAAATAAAAAAAAAAAAAATCGCATGAAATTTATGTAAAAATTCTATTTTGCATTTTTTGGGACATTTTCCGGGTAAAATATCAGGGGATTGCGGAGACGTCAAAACTGAAAATTATAGGTTGCAAATTATTACTTCTACATTCCTTAAGAGGCGACTAAACTTTAATTTAGAAAAAGTTAATAACAAGTATTTTTTTCCATTTTTTCGAAAACCGAGCTTTTTCCATTTAAAACCGGGGGCACGGGTTAATGTTGACCAATTTGAAAAAAAACAATTACGGAATTTCTTTCTCCGGAAAACGAAAAAATTAGGGAGAATCAATCACTAAAAATCAAAAGTCAAATTATTACAGGCATAAATTTGGACCACCCTATTAAATTAACAACTCTTCTCCGCACAAGGAATTCATAAAACTTTTCAAACAAATTTCTAACAGCACTTTAAATCTCTTGAATATTCTTGAAATTCCTTGAAATCTTTTAAAATTCTCTTGAAATTTTTCGATTCATTTCGAATTCTTCTGAAATCCCATAAGTCTCATGAAATCCATTGAAATGTTCTGAAATCACTTTAAATCTCCGAAATATGGAATTATTTGGAAGTCTTCGATGAATTCTTTTTAAATCACTTTAAATATTTCGAATTTACCTGAAATCCTGTCAAATACTTTGATATCTTTGAAATTATTTTGAAAATCCTTGAAACTCTTTTAAATCCTTAAAATCAATTGAGCTTCTGTGAAATCCCTTAAAACATTCGTTAAAGGCAATACTTCCCGATCCCTGCCTTATTAACATTTTTTTGCAATTTTTTTGTGTAATTTTAATACTTTAGGACCATTAAAACGTTATTTATTGCTAATTATTTTTTGCTAAGAAAAAAATGGGAGATTCGTCAAGGCCAAAATAGTATGTGAAAATTAAAAAAAAAAATAATTCCAGAGAATTATCTGAAATAAACAATAGTTATATAAGAAAAATCTCCATATCAGTAGTAGGTAATAAGAAATCACGCAACATGTATAATCTTTTCTGACATCAAGATCGACTTTTATTAATTTTTTGCTTGTCCTTTGCCTTTTCTGCGTCTTAATCTCGCTGCTTGATACAGGTAGTTATTTATTTGCGTAATTTACTTAAACGCTATTAATTTTCCAATCACGAGATAATCACGAGATCCTGCGGCTTAGACTGAGGTGAGAATAATCGATGATGAATGGATCAATATGTGTTTCTGATGTATAAGATTCGCATTTCACTAATTTTTGAACAAAAAATGAAATATTCGAAAAATTTTTTTTAACGCATACATACAAAATGTCCAGAAAATTTAAAGTTCCGCGAAAATATAATTGATACTGAAGTGTTCCGAAATTCTAAAATATACCCAATCATTAAATTATTGTCTATATGCTCAGTTGTCCCTAATTTGAAATTACTTAACGCTAAAGTTTATAATCTCCCCACTTAATATTGTCCTTCAAATACACTAAAAATATCTTACTGACGGGTCTTGGAGGGGCGACAGTTTTTCATTATTAAAAAAACTTTAATAAACAAAGCCATAAATTAAAATTGTTTTAAGAATAAATTATTGTTGTCAATCAGAGTGTGAAACACAATCACTGTGTTGCATCATAAGCAAAATCATTTTAGTTAATTTTACGGCAAAAAATCTCATTCTCAAGGGCATTCTCATCGAGCGCTGCGCGCGTGGCTCGTACGTTTGAGCGCGCCTTGGGCGCGCGACTGTTGGTTCTCGCGCTACGCGCTCGGTCTTTGTATTCCCCCCACATTTATGCACAGACCTTTCAAAATTAAAAGTCAAAGCATCGACAACTGCAATTTGGTGATTGTGAATTCTCTTTTGTTAAAGCTCCTTTGGCTTTAACGAACACATTCTCATCACGTATCTCGTTCTTCGCACTCGATTTTGTCCAGAATGCGAACTTTTTCTACATTATGTTCAACACTATTATATCAAATGTATATTATATTTATTTCTGTACCTCGGCTTGGGATTGCTTATTTAGATATTGCAAAATAAAGTACAAATTTTATTTATCATGATTAATTCAACATTTGTTTCTTATTTTGCATTAAATTTTATTTTCAGCTACCCTGAAAAATGTATCATTTCAATAAATTTATATTATTACAATTCATAATATGCATTGGTATTGAAACATGCGTATTTTCATTGTCTTGTTTTTATGATTGAAAAAAGCGCGCATACTATAAGAAAAAAAAATAATTTTGTTATTAAACATTTTATTGCAACTTGTGCCGTTTTTCCATAAATTTAATTTGTTTATTTTCAATGTCATTGTTTACAATTTAAACTAAAAATACGCATCCTAGCGTAAAGCGGTTTTGAGAAAATTTGTAGATATAATTTAGGCGAACAATTTTGTTAAATAAAATATTATTGTAGCTTGTGTCCTTTTTCCAAAAAGGTAATTTTTTTTGTTTTTAATATATTTTTATAACAAGAGTTTATAACAAATTGGTAACTCTTTTTCGGGTGAACAAATTTTGTTCATTTATTTTTTTCGTATCTTGCGTCGTTTGTCTAGAAATTCAATTTGTCTAGTTTTAATGCAGTTTTTTAAAGAATAAAACAAAAACTACGCGTCCTATCAAAAAGTGATCTGTGAAAAATTTGTAGATCTTTTTTGAATACATAATTTTTGTCATTTCATCTTTTTCGTATCTTGTATAGTTTGACCGCAAAATGGAATTTTTGATTTTTCATTATTTTGTGTGCGGTGAAAATTTGAATTTTCGATTTTTCAAGAAAATTCAAAAAGTTGTGATGATCTTGTAGTGTGTTCACAATGCAATGTTTTTCTCCGTTTACATTTTTTCATATCGTGCGTTGTTTGGCTTAACATGTCCATATTCGTTTGTTTTTTGGAATGTTGTAATTGCTATAACTCCGGTAATTTTTTTTTAATCAAAAAAAGTCATAAGGATAAATTGTTCGTCTTTTTGAGCACTACTAATAACCGTACATAGAATTGTCAAATCTTGAAAGAAGTGAACTAAAAAGTTTTGAAAATGCGCTCACTTTTTAAATTTTAATCAAAAATGGCTGGCTAACAAACTTGACCTTCATTTTAGGACGCTTGAAGAGTATACCAAAGCCCAATCCAATCTGTCAATTCTTTCGAAAGCTTTCGTGCTCACAGACAGACATACATACATACACATACATACATACACATTAATAAAAACCTGTTTTCGGGTTCAGGGGGTCTCAAAACGTGGGCATTTGACAAAAACGGGTAGGGGGGGTTAAATTTTACACAAATCTAATACATTCTCTGACGAGATTGTAAAAACGGAATCCTTGTAGTAAATACTGACTAAAAAAATTGCTGTCTAATGGATTTCTATCACGTACAGAGCTTTTAGTAAAATATTTTTAGTTAATCTTACGGAAAAGAATGAAATATTTGTAGTAAAAATTTCCAAATTGTGCATTTGTTGAATCTTTGTAAAATATATATATATATATATATATATATATATATATACATATATATATTTGGAGAGAATTAAAATTGGTTTCTTTTATTTTTCAGACACTTATAATTGGGTGCGGGGACCATGGGTGATCTTTGGAACGAAGTTAATTGTACCGAAGTGAATGCTGTGGAAGAATGTTTCAAATAAAAAAAGTGGAAAAGTTGAGGCCTCCAAACTATGAAATTTCCCATAATTATTGAATGTCACAAAAAAATTGTAACTACAATAAAGTAACCCAAAATTAAGGCATTTTCCATTCTGTACGATTAAGATAATAAATGTCTGATCGTCCCACTAGTAAATTGTCTTTAGTTGAAGTCTCACAACTTCAATGTTAGGAGAATATGTCTTCCTGAGATGAGGAAAAAAGTTCTAAAAATTTAAATATTTAGGGTATTATATCGATCGTGTGTTGGTGGAATGCGTCGGCCGGAAATACCGAATGCTGGACAATATTGCATTCCCTCAGAGAAGCCCTGTGCCTTATAAAACGACAATCAAGAAATTCCAGAATACTTATTCAGCTCTCGAATGCGGTCGGAATTCCTCTAATGGCGAGAACGCGATCAGCAGAACGATTCTCCCTATTCTTTAATACTAAAATTCAAGAACACTCGTGTTCATTATTTATATTATAATCATGAATAAAAATGATAACCAGTTCAATAAAAAATAAAATTTCATCAAAAGCAATGTATAAAATTGAGTTTATGAAATTTATAAGAATTCAAAGTTAAGAAAGAAGCTGCTTGAAAATGTTCTTATATATAAAAACTTTACGAAAATAGAACATAGATGTATAACAACATTACATTTTTATTTAAAATCAACGCAACATATTTATATTACTGCAATATTCAATAGTCGCATTCCTTACTTTTCAGCAAAGCTATACAATTATGTCACAAGAACATAACACTTTTACGTAAAAGCAACATAATATACTTATATATGTAGCAACAGCAACAATGACACTTAGCACAGTATCTTATTAAAATAAAAGATATATTAGCGATTTAATATCCCAGCAAACACGTTCTGCACGCGGCTTGTTTCGCTCGCAAGTTTGAGCGCGCCTAGGGCGCGCGTCTATTGGATGTTGCGCGTCACGCTCGATTATATATTTATCTACGCCCTCGGTCTTTGTACTTCCTCCACATTTATGTACAGACCTTTTAAAATTAAAGGTCAAGAATCGACAACTATAATTTTGTGATTGTGAATTCTCTTTTGTTAAAGCTCCTTCGGCTTTAACGAACACATTCTCATCACGCATCTCCTGCTTCACCCTCGATTTTTTCCAAAGTGCGAACTTTTCTACATTAAATATATTAAATGAATATTATATTTATTTCTGTACCACGGTCTGGGACTGCTTATTTAAATATTGCAAAATAATATACAAATTTAAATTATCATGCTTACCTTAAAATTTGGTCTTTATTTTGCATTAATTTTAATTCTCAACTACCCTGGAAAATGTATCATTTCAATTAATCTATATTATTACAATTCATAATATGCATTGATATTGAAACAGACGTATTTTCACTGTCTTGTTTTTATAATAAAAAAGTGGACATCCTATAGAAAAACAATCATGTTAATTAATATTTTATTGCACTTTGTGTCGCTTTTCCAAAAACATAATTTGTTTATTTTCATGTTATTTTTTACGATTTAAACAAAAACAAGCATCCTATCAAAATCCGATTCATAACAAATTTGTAGACCTTTCTTAAGAGAACAGCTTTTGTTACTCAATTTTTTCGTACAATTTGCTGTTTTTCCAAAAATTTAATTTTTATATTGTCAATATTATTTTTTACGATTGAAACAGAAACTACGCATCCTATCAAAAAATTATTGATGACAAATTTGTAGTTCTTTTATAGCTGAGCAACTTTAAGCTTCCTCATAGAGGAAGCTTTGTATTGGTAACACTTTCCAAACTTTTTAAATTCATTTAATTTAACCTTCCTCAATTTAAAAATGTCTAATACAACGTTCTAAGCAATTTTTTTCGGATGTGTGTGTGTGGATGTCACACTTTTTTGTGAACACGATAACTTGAAAACGGTTGCAGATAAATTGATGAAATTTGGAGGGCTTATTTTCCCCACTAATATCTTGAAACTGACCAAAGGATTTCTAAAAATATTTATTGCATTCTTTTTTTAGCATTTAATAATATTTTAAAAATCGGGTTTTTATAGTAAAACTTTTTTCATTAACATAATTCAAAGTTGATGCAAGAATATAAAAGATTCCTTGGTTCGAGACGAATCGATTGGCCTATAATATTAATATATTTTATTAAAGCGTAGGGAAGTTATGGTAATTTATATATTTTAAAAATTGGTTTTTTATAGTAAAACTGTTTTCATTAACATAATTCAAAGTTGATGCAAGAACAGAAAAGATGTGTTGATTCGAGACGAATCGATTGCCCTATATTATTAATACATTTTATTGAAGGGTAAGGAAGCTATGGCAATGCATAATATTTGAAAATACGGTTTTTTATAGTAAAACTTTTTTTCTTCAACATAAGTCAAAGTTGCTGCAAGAATATAAAAGATTCCTTGGTTCGAGACGAATCGATTGACCTACAATATTTATACATTTCATTAAAGAGTAGGGAAGTTATGGTAATTTATATATTTTTAAAATCGATTTTTATACTAAAAATTTGCTCATTCTCATAATAATTTAAAGTTGATGCGAGAATAGAAAAGTTGTGTTGATTCAAGACGAATCGATTGATCCATAGCATTGATACATTTTATTGAAGAGTAAGGAAGCTATGGTAATGCATAATATTTGAAAACACGGTTTTTCATGGTAAAACTTTTTTCACTAACATAATTTACAATTGACGCAAGAACGGAAAAGATTCCTTGATTCGAGGAAAATCGATTGATCTATAATATTAATACACTTTATTGAAGAATAAGGAAGTTATGCTCATTTATAATATTTTAATCATCTGTTTCTAACAGAAGAACGTTTTTCATCGACATAATTCAAAGTTGACGCATGAATAGAAAAGATTTTTTGATCATAAATTTTCAAATAGAATAATTCTGACAATTTTTGTAAAAAAATCATAAAGCTGGGAAAGGGATAGGGTGCAACAGAACTTTTCCCTTCCCTTTTCCAGCTCGAAAAATTATAATTTCGAATACAACATTTGATTTGTCTGATTTGTCTTTGAATTAAAAAAATTATTTGTAATATTTTATAAATATGTATTTTTTGTAAATTTCTATTTTTAAATTGATCAAAATTAAGACCTTGGTTTGTCTATTGTTGAAAAAAATAACTAATGCTTCCTCTATGAGGAAGCAAATGCATTTGCTAACGGGAAGCAAAGTGCTCGTGAAATGAGCACCATATAATTATAAATACAAACAAAGTGGAAACACTCGAGATCGAATTCACAGCTTGTTTTGTTTTCAGCTTCACTTTTCACGATTAAAACAAAAACTACGCGTCCTATAAAAATTGATTCATAACAAAATTGTAGATCTTTTTTGAATGGATCATTTTTGTCAAATAATCTGTTTCCGTATCTTGCTTGGTCTGACAGCAAAATGGAATTATTTTTTCCTAATGTTCTGTGTGGGTTCAAAATTTGAATTTTCGATTTTTTAATAAAATTAAAACAGCTGTTATGATAATCTTGTAAAGCTTCCAAAAATCAAAGTTTTTCATCTCTTGACCTTTTTTTTATATCGTGCTTTGTTTTGCTAAAAATTTTCATTTTCGTTTTTTTTTTAATTTTGAAAATACTATGACTTTGCAAATTTTCTTTGTATTGAAAAAAGTTGTAAGGATACATTTTTTGAATTTCAAAGTACTATATAAATACCCGTACATAAAATTTTCCTTTTTGGAAAAAAATCTCAAAATTGTTGAAAATGCCCTAACTTTTTGAATTTTCATCCAAAATAGCTGGCTAACAAACTCGTCCTTATGTTTCAGGCCTTGAATAAGTGTGCCAAAGCGCAATCCAATCTGACCATTTTTCGAAAGTTATCGTGCCTACGACCTACTACTGCAGACAGACAGACATACAGACAACTTCATAAAAATCATTTTTTCTGACTCAGGGCGCCTCCAAACGTGGAGATTTGATGAAAACCGACTATGTCAAATTTTACATAAAACCAATACCTTCTCATTAGAATGAGAATGTAAAAAGGAACTGTGTTCTGAAACAGTGTAGCACTATTGTGACTGAATTGTTTCAGATCTATGTGACGGCACTGTCCTGCTATGACAGTTGTTCTAGAACAAACCGATCACAGACTTTCTATGACATTTCTTCCATGTTTGTTCTTGAACTGTGCCGTAACGGTGTTATGTCATCGTTCTAGAACGCTGTTACGAATATTTTCTAGAAAAAACTAGGAACAACAATTACTAACTGTCACCAAACAGTTCTTATCAAACAGCTCTAGAGCTAACCTACCGCATGCGTTCTATAACAATATTGTTTCAACTTTGTTCTAGAATTGTCCACCAGAGGCTACAGAACATTATTACAACTGACTTCTTCAAATCAACTATTTAATTAAGTATTTTTATGACTTATAACGAGAAGAAAAAATTATACTACCTCTATGACTTTTATAAACCCAATTTATTTTTTAAAAAACGCAGCTATAATTTTGTAACTATATGAAGAAAATTAGCATTCTTTAGCAGAACGCAAAACGTATAGTATAAACATTTATGAAAGAATGAATATGGTTTTTAATAATGAAATTGTATTAATGTAAATGAAAACATACTGTTTATCAACAAACATAGAAATACATATTTAAACACATTACTAACGCATTATATTTTTCCCCAATATGTGAACTGTCTTTCCGTACACGGAGAAAAAAGAGATTGAAGAGTTGGATATTCAGTCCACGAATTGTTTAATGATTACAGCATTTGAGGAATAGATGCAGAAAATACGGGAAAGAGTGGGACACACTAATCATTAAAAATTTTGATCTCTCCTCCATAAAACCTCAACTTTTATTACTTTAAAGTAAGTGTACTATATACACTTTATACATTATCATCTACAATTTAAGTACGTCAACCTTTCCAAAAATGAAACTGAAGTCTCAAAAAAACTTTGTTTTCTCAAAAATAATGCGACTTATAGTAATCATACTTCTGTATCCACTAAGAGGTCTAGAGGGAAACTTGGGCTAAAAATGTCGAGAAAACCCCCCTGATTATGAATATATCTAGGCTACTTTTTCGAAAAGTTTGTCGTTAATTGTTTAAAAAATGTTTTAAAACAAGTACATTATTTACGAAAAAAATAATTTCCAGAAGGTTTAAGCCAAGACAAAACTTTTTTTTGCACCTTTTTTGTAAATTAACCGTTTTCAAGTTATAGTGTTATAAAAATTACATTTGCCTTAAAATTGACATATTGTACCGACAAATTTCGAAAAGATGCAAATGAATATTCAAGACGCGTACTCCACGGAGGAAAAAGAAATTTCCCGACCATACTGAATATTTTGTTTATACAGAAGCGTAAACAAAAAAAGTATAAACAAATCGATCGAAAAATTTATTTTTCCTCTGTGGAGTACGCGTAAATACTTGGAATTATTTGAAAATACCTAGAAAACAAAAAGCAACTATCCAAAAAAGATATTCAATAGCAACGCAAATGGTTACCAATTTATTAAATTTGTTATAAACCAATAAGTGAATGAAAATGGTTTCGTGGGGATTGGCAGCGATTCGTCACTTGATTCGCACTAAATTTGAACAATTTATCGACAAAAATTTTATGAACAAATTTTAGAAACAATTATCTATATTAGGTATTCATGATGGAATATACGAGTATCAATTTTTCTACATTATTATATCATTAAGCCATTTCCCTTTCGGGGTAGGCGTGACTTGCTCGGTTGGAAAATAGTAGTGTGTATATGGGTATATAGGTATATGTATAGGTATAAGTTAGGTAGGTATATAGGTATAAGGTAGATAGGTATATAAGTTTTAGGTATAGATATTTTAGATTGATCTGGAATTCTCGTGTTATTTATTTAAATGACACGTTTATTCCGCAACACTGCTCCGACCCAGGTTGCTGATCAATCTCTCTAGCGATCACCCCAAGTGAAGAGCCTCACAAAATTGTTATGTATGGATCCCCAGTAATCAACCATATATTACGTGGTAATGAAACCTAAGTATCATATTTGGTTACCAAATAAAAAATTAGAATTGTTTAAACAGTCTTAATTAACAAATGAAGTATTTGCGGCTAACTTAAAAATTTTTGAGGACATGTCAATAACAATAAACAATTGATATTATTAACAACAATTGTTTAAACAAGTTTGTATCATGTTATGTATTCATAAATAAAATTTCGCTGTTTTTCACGGAATTAACAGTCCATTATTTAGTAATGACTTCTTGCTGTAAATCGATACAATTTCCATAATTTTTTAGATAAACTTAATTTAAAAATAAATCATTTGGCTATTTTTTAGCATTTAAACTTTGTTCTTTTAACGTAATCAACTTTCATGAAGAAAATTTGCAACATTTTTTAATCACTTCGATAACGATTCACTATTGTTATTTTTATTAACAATGTTATGAACAAAATTTTTAAACGTAAAACATGTCGTAAGAAACTAAAATTGTCGTTCACATAACTTGGAATTATTTTTAAGAAAATCTAAATGTCGTAACTTCTTGTTAGAGATAATTGTATGAACAATTCTACACGAACGAAAAAATAATAAAATATTATCAGTGAATGTTATGTTGAAATGACATATCATTGCAGTTATTCAACTTCCTTATTTTGTTATTTTCTAGAGAGTTAGGAAACAAAAATTTAACATATAATGTATATAACAGCAATATGTAACACAAATGTAACATTTATACCATGCTAGGAAACTAGATATTTTATGTGCACCTGAGACGAAGAAAAAGGGTTGCGAAAGTAGAAACATAGAAAATGGGGTGTTGAAAGGCGGGTTGGAAAATGGTCAGGAGTAAGTAGTGAATCAAATCGTAGTCAAGGGGTCGGTTTAATTATGAATGAAAAAGCAAGACAGCATCTCAAAGATCATGATTTTTTATCTCCCAGATTGTTGTGGGCTAGAATGAAGGTAGGAATCAGAAGATTATTTATCATAGCGTGCTACGCCCCAGTTGACAGTGAGCCGCGAGAAGTCAAAGACGCCTTCTGGGACACTTTAAATGACACAATAAGTACTTGCGATCAAGGTGAAAGAATAATTCTGCTAGGAGAAATGAACGGATGGGTCGGCGTTCAACGTCAGGATACAGATACAGAAAGGGTACTAGGTAAATTTGGGGATCCAACAAGAAAAAATTATAACGGGGAAAAATTAGTTAG
>CAKNYM010041677.1:0-19878 GCA_932195095.1 Andricus curvator
AGTATCCGGATAGAATCCGATAAAATCCGTATAGGGTTTCACTGGAAACCGAAAATATTTCGCATAAAACAGGATAAAAACCCAGATAGAAAAAATTGTATAAGCCGACCAAGTTCCGCATAGAGCCAGATTTAAAACCAGACACAAATACCGTATAAGTATCCGGATAGGATCTGATGAAAACCGTATAGGGTTCCAATGGAAACCGAAAATATTTCGCATATAACCGGATAAAAACCCAGATAGAAAAAATTGTATACGCACCGACCAATTTCCGCATAGAACCAGATTTTAAACCAGAAACAAATACCGTATAAGTATCCGTACAGAATCCGATAAAATCCGTATAGGGTTTCACCGGAAACCGAAAATATTTCGCATAGAACAGGATAAAAAACCAGATAGAAAAAATTGTATAAGCCGACCAAGTTCTGCATAGAGCCATATTTAATACCAGACACAAATACCGTATAAGTATCCGGATAGAATCTGATAAAACCGTATAGCGTTTTACTGGAAACCGACAATATTTCGCATATAACCGGATAAAAACCAGATAGAAAAAATTGTATACACCGACCCAGTTCCGCATAGAACCAGATTTAAAACCAGACACAAATACCGTATAAAAATCCGGATAGATACGAAGAATTTCCGAATCCTATCCGTCTCTATCCGATCCTATCTGTCATTTTAAGAAGGGAGCTCAGAGGCCATACAGGCCATACACGTGAAACTTCCGAAATGAGCCGAAATGAGGCGAAGATAGCCGACCGGAGGAAAGATCCCCGTTCGGGTTGTACACAGATCCGCTCGTTATCCTACCTTCGAAAGCGTATCATTTATTACAAAATGGCGACTATCATGATCTGGACCAATGGAGGTTACCTGTTTTTATATGAAGGATAATCTGCCGGCCATGCAGTCCCATAAATTTCATTGGTTGAGCTAGATCATGTGAGCTCCCAGTGAAAGAGCGGCGCACTTACAAAACTAAAATGTATTCTAGCGACCTCTGAAGAGCGCGGCAACAAGTTAAAAACTAAATTTGAATTGTCCTTTCTTATAATTAACCGCGAGTTCTAATGCGAACGTTGAGACTTCTTTTCCATTGCAAAATACAATGATAGGTTCAAATACGTAAAAACACTTTCTCGTTAGGCTTACAATCATATAAAACAAGTAAGAAAGTACGTAAGGTAGTCAAATATAATACAATGCTCTCTCTCTCTATCTCTAAGTTAGGTTATGTTCACCTAAACTTCTACGGAATACTACGCAGCACACGATAAATTGCGTCTTAAAATCCGAATTGTTTATTTAATAGATGAATCATAGGCCTAATTTTAGTATCATTAATGGGTTTTGGCGCCAGTCAGACCGCATGTAAAATGGACTTTGGACTTGTTTAGACTTTTTCATGTTTAGAAATGTCAATCATGGAATGACTCATTTTCTGACTCATATCCTGTAGGCGGAGTAAATTGACCTACTTTGTTATTGGCTAATCTATAGGAAAATTCCATGACGTAAGCAATGCGATTGGTTCTTGGCCTAGGAGAGGGAATAAGTCTCCTCCCATATTTTTGGTTATAAAAAGGCGCGCACAGCGAAACTTGTCAGATTTTTCTGATCTACAACTCTGTCGAAACTACTTTTAACCTGCGAAACTCAAATTTTGTATTTGAAATTAGAAAGCTTGTAACTCACATCGAATTAAACTATCAAATCGACCATGAACTTGTAAAATCAACGTGATTTGTTATAAATTAATGCAACAAAAACATTAAATAAATCTTGTTAGTTTGTGATCATAAACAATGGTGTTCTTATTTAAAACTTGACCTAGTTTGGCGGCAGTGGTTTCCACCACTCAACGGCAGCATTCCGAACTCTCTATCAACGGATCAACGAATGGCTATAACGGAATGAAATTCGACTGCATATGGGGCGTTATTTCTCAAGTGTACCCACTCAAAAAGTCAAAGTTGTCCGATCTAAGTTAAACTTAGGCAAAGCGTTGTGGATAGTAGTTTATGGAGGAAAAATGTTGTCATTCGGATAAGTATTGACCGAGGGGGAGGGGGTGAAAGTTTTGGGATGTTCGTGGATATCGTCTATTTCGGCGATTTTTAACTCTTCTAATAGCGATAAAAAAAATGTTGTACAGTACACTTTCGATAGAGTTTTTCACGCCCTTTCGATTGGTGCTACGCATTTTTTCAAAAAATAAATATTTCACCTTCAAAAATGAAGGTAAAAAATAAATTTGACTTTTTTTCGAAATAAGACAGGTTTTTTTTTTTTTTGGTCTTAACAGAAAGCTTAGGTTTTTTCCTATAAGACCATGTAGATTAGAAAATGGGATTCAAATTTTTAATTTATGAAAATAAGCGTTGAGTACTCCGGTACGCGCATGACGCTGCCGCTAGAGCCCCGCGGCGCACCGTGGTGCATTCATGGTACTGTTTTTACGAAAAGTAATAATATATGCTAGTATATTATATACTTATAATAACTTGAATTTCAGAAAATCAAGTTCTTGAATAAGTGGTCAGGTCGAAAAAGAGGTTTCATGAATTAACTAAAATTAAAGCTTGGAGATTTGTTTATGCTGATGTCTCCTCTTCCATCTGCATTTCTTTCAGCCTTTCGTTTTTTTTAGTGACAGTTTTTTTCACTTTATTTTCTACTTTTCGTTTCTTCTCTTTTGGGAAGTAGTCGCAATCCGTGGCCGAGAAAAATGTCTTCAATTGAAGTCTCCCATCTTCAGTAGGTATAAATGTATGGTATTGCAAAGTCCCTTTGATTGTCACTGCAGCACCGAATCTGCTTTTAAGATCTTCAGCAGTGGCTTCGTGATCTTCCTTGCTACTAAAAATGATTTCAGTTTCCTTGCAGTACTTCTTTGAGCACAGAAATAGGGATGAAGCATCTAGCATGCGAACTTTAGCGGAACATTGTAGGCTAAACCTTGCTGCATTTCGTTTAACATTCGTCCCTATGCCATCACATGCTCCCTTACCATGAGCGGTAGGATGGTAATGCCACTCAGCTGGAATTCCGAAATCTACCTTATGAGCTAGGATATTAGCAATGAGCATGTGAGCATAGGGGCGAATGTTAAACGAAATGCAACAAGGTTTAGCATACAATGTTCCGCTGAAGATCGCATCCTAGAAGCTTCATCCTTATTTCAGTGGGCAAAGAAGTACTGCAAGGAAACTGAAATCATTTTTAGTGACAAGGAAGATCAAGAACCCACTGCTGAAGATCTGAAAAGCAGATTCGGTGCTGCAGTGACAATCAAAGGGACTTTGCAATACCATGCATTTATACCTACTGAAGATGGGAGAATTCAATTGAAGAAATTTTCCTCAGCCACGGAATGCGACAACTTCCGAAAAGTGAAGAAACGAAAAGTAGAAAACAAAGTGAAAACAACTGTCACTAAAAAAACGAAAGGCTGAAAGAAAGGCAGATGTAAGAGGAGACATTAGCATAACAAAATCTCCAAGCTTTAATTTTAGTTAATTCATGAAACCTCTTTTTCGACCTGACCTCTTATTCAATAACTTGATTTTCTGAAATTCAAGTTATTTTTCAAAATTCATCAGTGAACGTAATGCAGGCATTCAAATAATGGCAGTTTCAACCCTGAAAAACGCAGAGAGCGATCAAATATACTAGCATATATTATTACTTTTCGTAAAAACAGTACCATGAAGGCACCACGGTGCGCCGCGGGGCTCTAGCGGCAGCGTCATGCGCGTACCGGAGTACTCAACGCTTATTTTCATAAATTAAAAATTTGAATCCCATTTTCTAATCTACATGGTCTTATAGGAAAAAACCTAAGCTTTCTGTTAAGACCAAAAAAAAAAAAAACCTGTCTTATTTCGAAAAAAAGTCAAATTTATTTTTTACCTTCATTTTTGAAGGTGAAATATTTATTTTTTGAAAAAATGCGTAACACCAATCGAAAGGGCGTGAAAAACTCTATCGAAACTGTACTGGACAAAATTTTTTTTATCGCTATTAGAAGAGTTAAAAATCGCCGAAATAGACGACATCCACGAACATCCCAAAACTTTCACCCCCTCCCCCTCGGTCAATACTTATCCGAATGACAAAATTTTTTCCCCATAAACTACTATCCAATAGCACAACGCTTTGTCTAAGTTTAACTTAGATCGGACAACTTTGACTTTTTGAGTGGGTACACTTGAGAAATAACGCCCCATATATGGACGTAACACTCCCCTTCGAGCTCAGAGCGAATTGTCGTAAACGCCAAGGCCTTCCCTGGCGGACCGGCCGAATGCCAGCGTTACGCTACAGCATAACCATAAAGTAACCCTAAAGTTATCTTAAAGTAATCTCTAATTATAATGAATAAAAGAAACAAAATAAATATCTAAATTGCAACAATTTAGATATTTATTTTGTTTCTTTTATTCATTATAATTCGAGATTACTTTAGGGTTACTTTATGGTTTGATTATAGTGACCATCCGTCCCGGATTATGCGGGACCGTCCCGGATTTGGAGTACGTGTCCCGGATTGGAGTACGTCCCGGAAAACGTCCCGGATTAGGCTGTTTTAGTCCCGCATTAGACTGAAGTGTCAAATATCAATATAGAATGCGCAGAGGTGTACGTTTAATCTGTGATGTTTTCGCGTGAAGAAAATGAGATTGAAAAATGCTACTTTGCGGCGCAGAATTTCAACCAATCAGAAGGCACCTGTAACTCGCAGGCAGCCCCTGATTTGTCGAAATACGATCCTTTTTTTTGTATGCAGTGATTCACTATTATCGTCTCATTTTCTCTGTTGTCGTTCGATTCGATCAACCTAATTTGTTAATCTGTTATGAGGTTATGATGTGGACAGCAGATGTGTCATAATCGGGACCTAATCTACCTTTCCGATACTGCTGCCGCTACCGAAAATTGCGGCGACCCTGGCAAAAGTAAGGTGAGCAAACCTCGAAATCAATTGGAAACATTACAAAATAAATTAAAATAATAAATGCTGTCATAATTAATACGCACTTTGTAAAAATTATATGCGATTTAGAACAAATGTATGTATGGTAAAAAATGGTTCAGAATGTGTACGACTTATGAAAGCATTTTATAATTTTACTTTACTTTGCATTGTTTCCACGAAGGAATAGTAAGGAGTAGTATCCCTGTAAGTGGAGAGTGGGACGAGCGACGTCCAAGAATTCGTTAATGCTTACCACGAATGAAAACTTGACAGCAAGATCGTGCACATGCACACTTACGGTTGCCATGTCAACGATGTCAACACGCGTTGGAAGTTTTGAACTTGTGTATTGAACGAACATAACCTACATATGCATCGAGATGTCAAAATATAACATAAGGGGGTGGGTATAACACGTGACTGCGAAAACAGCTCTGCGCATTTGCACGATGTTGCTCTCAAGTTTTCATTCGTGCTGACCAAACACCAAGGGTGATACCACTCCTTACTATTCCTTCGTGATTGTTTCCAATGGATTTCGAGCTTTGCTCATTTCACTTGCCACCATTTTATTTTTGCACTGTTGTTATTATAATCGCTTTATGACTGTTGTAACTCGTTGGAAAATGAAAATGAGTAAAAGTAAGTACTAACAATAAGTTCGCAAGTAACTTTTTTTTTTTTAAGTACCAAGTTTCTACAGAGTGTCTAGCGACCTTGAAAACCTGGAATTCTCCTTGAATTTGTTTAAACCTGGAATACCTGGAAATATCCTTGAATTTTACACGAGAGCCTTGAATTTGAATTTTTTTTTTTGCTTTTGAAACAGTTATTTTATTGATTGACGAAAAGTAATTTAAATGTTCTAGTCTATTATAAAAGAAGCATCTCGTTTAGAAGTAATCTTTCTACTGAAAAGTTTTTTATTTATCAAAATGTAATTTATCTTTTGTTCATTCCGGAATTAATAAAGAGATTACAATGCACTTTCTGTAGACTGTACCATAGAGAAAACTCAATTCGCAATACAAACTTTAAGGTATATCTTGGTCGTCAAGTATAACTTAGGGAGTTCATGTGAAACGTTCTACAACTCCATAAAAAATAACCACAAATTACTTTAAAAAATCGATTCGTCTGAAAAATAGTTATAAAATAATAAAAACCATATTGCCTATTTATAATGCAAAATAAAGTCGAGAATAATATATACGTATGTGTTTATTTGTATGTATAAATATAAATGTATGTTATTTAAATATACGTGTGGAAACCAAAATTATTTGAATAAAATTTGAATTTACCGCCATCCGACCTCCCTCTACAACCCCCAGTGACGTCATGTACTCCACCATGTGACATGTCCCGGATTCGGCCGTTGGAAATCTGGTCACTATAGGTTTGATGTAGCGTAACGATTGCGTTCAGCCGGTCCGCCAGGGTTTATAGACTTTCTGCAGGCAAGATGCATGCCACTGCCGGCGAGTAGCGGTATGTAAAGTCCTTTAAGGTGCAGTCCCATGTGGGCAGAAAACGTCGGCGTAAAGCAGAAACTCATGAGAGTGAAAGAGACAAATAGATCTGTCTGTCTCTTTCACTCTCATAAGTTTCTGCTTTACGCCGACGTTTTCTGCCCATATGGGACGGCCCCTTTAGCCTTAAGTGACTTTGTGGCAAAAGCCCTGCAGAGATTTTTCTCACTTGTGAAAAATCAAAATTCACATAAAAGTATAACACCTTCACAGTGGGGAGTGGGACCAGCGACGTCCAAGAATTCGTTAATGCTTGCCACGAATGAAAACTCGTATGCACGGTCGTGCACATGCGCACTGGCGGTTGCCATGCCAACGATGTCAACACGTGTATCCTTGCTGAAACGTTCTACTAACAAAAGTAATGAACATTTTTTGTCAGTTTTCCATTTAATTAAGATTATCTACTGTAAATCATTATCTACTGTAGGGTGGTTTCCCCTATATTATTTTTTACATTTTCATTATTATAAAATAATAATCACATGCAATTATTTGATGCTCATTAAATATAAAAATTTTGCACATATTAACCTACAATATTTTGTTCACTGAAATCAGCCCCCTGGCACTTTCATGGTGGCCTGTATTATAAAAGTTGGCTGAAAGGTGGATCACGGCCACCAGGCGAAATCGTGGCGCTGATTACCTATAGGGCCGACTTTCTTTAAAATACATGGCAAAAATGCAAATATTTATGTTTTTTTTTTAAATCTGAACCGCTTTTTCGTATTTTTTTAATGGAAAAAAGAAGTTAAATGTTTTTGGCATATACTAGTATAAAATATATAACGAAAAAAGTGAAAAATATTAAGTTTCTAAGTGATTAAATGTGTGAAAGCAATACGAAAAATTTTTCCAAGATAATACATTTAATATAATAAATTTAAACAAAGTAATAACAATAAAATTGTTATTAATTAAATAATTAATTAATTTAGGAACTTTAGTATCACGATTTTAAATTAAAAGGTTTTTTGCGTCGCAAAAATGCATGTACCTAATTTAATATTAAAACATTTTATTTTAAAACAGTATAAAGTAACTTACCAAATTATTTTGCAATTATAAAAATGGCAATAATCAAGAGGTATGTATATGAGATTAATAAAAAGGCAATTTTTAAATTAAAAAAGTATCATTCTTATAAATCTTATATGTAATATAAGATTTCAATAAATAAAATGAATGCAACAAGCATTTCAAAAAATTATAACTTTCTGCCGCTTTCTGTAAAACACAACAGTAATAATATGTAATTTTATGTACAAAAAAACGTTTATATTTTCTTTAGATTAGTTAAATTCTTCAAATTAGTTAAATTTTCAACAATTAAATTAGTTAAATTTTCAAAATGTTTTTCAGGCTTTTCGTCTCGTCCCAAATGGAGTATTGGTACGGCTCCTTCTCGAAGTCGCGGCCTTTTATACGGAGTCTACAAAAAATAGTTTATTAAAATTTATTTATTCAATATTAAAATTTTGTTAATAATAAAAAAAATAGTTTTACCACAAATAATTATAGCACGTTCTCAAATTTAAATAATGCCAATATAAAATAGTATGCCAAGAGAATATGATGAATTATTGATACTCATATACAAATTATTTGCATTATTTTTTGAAATTTTACAAATTGTAAATAGAAAATATATTTTTTGGAGCTGAAGATATTATTATTTAGTTCTTTAAATTATTTTTTTTTAAACTATTAATTTTATTCCACGAATTCATGATTAAACTCTGGCGGAATTTGTATTTCAAAGTACATAATAAAAAAAAGCAATATATACACAAAGGAAAATAAATACGATAATGAAATTCATACAATAACGTACCGCTCCTAAAACAGTTCCGCCAGGACCAGTAATTGTTCTTTCGCGGATGATGTCACTTTCTGCAAAATGTCTCTCACAAACCGCTTGACCTTCTTTGACTCTAATGTCATCACTTAAAAATTGCTTTTTGCCATTTTTTGATTGACACTTTGTCTTTTGGCACATAAAAAAACCGTTGTGTTTGCTCCTCCGAACTCCGTTTCTTTTTGTAACCAGAATCACAGTTCACTGCTAAACACTTCACCATGTTTAATGTTTTTTTCAATTAATTATATATCACTGATCATTTTCAGCAAAAAAAAAAACGAAAAAAGGACTAATAAACTACCATAAAATATAATAAAACTTCGAATGTTGACAATTTTGTCACGTATTTTCAAGAAAGTCGGCCCTATAGGTAATCAGCGCTACGCTCGGGCAATTTAAGTACTAACGCGCAGGGCAGTCAAATGTGTGCCCATTTTTAGCTTTGAGTGCCAGGGAGCTGACTGAAATTAACTTTATCCCTTACTTACGTAATCCATAAATGATTAAAATAATGTTATTGTAGTACTTACACTTTCTAGATCCTTTTCGTATTTTTGATGCCATTTTCCTTCTCGATTTTAATTCAGGAACGTGATATACACCCAACAAAATAAAAACACAAACGAACATAACCTACATATGCATCGAGATGTCAAAATATAATGTAGGGGAGTGTGTATAACACGTGACTGCGAAAACAGCTCTGCGCATGTGCACGACCGTGCATACGAGTTTTCATTCGTGGCAAGCATTAACGAATTCTTGGACGTCGCTTGTCCCACCTCTGCTCACCAAACACATAGGGTGATACCACTCCTTACTATTCCTTCGTGATCCGCTGGCTGAATGAAGGCCGATTTCCACGTCTGTTGGTAAAGCTCTCTTCCTCTCACTCCAACATGTGTCAATAGCATCAGCTTATCTCATTCTAGAAACTTCTCAAAGAAAATATATGTGCATTTCTAGAATGAGACAAACTAATACTATTGTTGCATGTTAGAGTAAGAGAAAGCGATTTTTTTGCACAGAGGTGTAAATGAGACATGATGATGGTGTGAAAGAGCCTTTATTATTAATTTAACTTTGTGGTTCATGGCCTTGATTATGAAAATCATCACTGATGAATTAAAAAAATGTGACTGAAGATAGGTTGCTGGATTTATTTTCGGAACGAAAAAAGATCCTTTCTTTAGTTACGTGCTATTTTGAAGTATTAACGAAGTAAATTGTATTCAAATATCGACCGTAAAAGTTTTTCGTGGAGGTTATGTACATTCTAGAACTTCGAAAAGTAGCAAATCTGAAGTAAAGAAGTGCTGTTTTAGGAATAAAAAATGATTAGAAAAATGTCAAGTGAATACTATTGAAGTTTACAGTGTGATTTGAAACTATGGTATGTGGCAAAAATTAGATAAACCTATTGAAAATATTCGCGTGGTTATTAGGAAAAGGAAATAATTATATCAGAATCCTATTAACAATGTCAATAAACATTATACCATTAAGCCATTTCCCTTTTGGGGTAGGCGTGACTTGCTCGGTGAGGAAAGGAGTAATGTGCACATTACTCCTTTTCTCACCTCATGAGGTAGGGGTATAGATGTTTTAGATTTATCTAGAATTCTCGTGTTATTTATTTACATGACACGTTCGTTCCGCAACACTGCTCCGACTCAGGTTGCTGATCAAACTCTCTAGCGATCACCCCAAGTGAAGAGCCTCACAAAATTGTTATGTGTGGTTCCCCACTTGGACCCATTAGTATCCAAGGTCTTTATTTCAGGCGTCATTTACTCTGTTTAAAAACTATTTGTCGCCACACTTTCCTGTCCTGGCATACTCTCTAGCTTCCTTCACGTCCATGCATTTTTCCATAGAAGTTCTCGCCTTTCTATGGCTTCTTATGTCTCTTCAGATTAATGTCTCATTCACAGATTCTAACCATTCTTTCGGCGGTCTACCTCTGGGCATTCTGCCATTTACTTTACCTTAATACACTTGTTTGGTTGGTCGTTCATCTTTCATTCTTTCCACATGTCCGAACCATCTTAACTGATTTATTTCCCATATGTCATCTAGTGTCTCTCCTGTACCACATTCTTTGAGGACTTTGTCCATCAGTGTTTTCCCGCATATTGTGCGCAGAGGTTTCATGCCAATCGCGTTAATTTTACACTTGTCCTTTTCGTGACAGGTCCATGTCTCGCTACTGTATATAGTACAGTCGTTACAAGTATAGAATTGTGTATGGCCATTTTATCTTTTTTTGATATGTTTTTATTTCTGAGAATGGACCCTGCTCTACCGATAACCTTCTTACCCTCATTTATGCGCCTATCTAACTCTCCATCTATTTTTCCGTCGCTAGTGAATATGCTACCCAAATATACGTACTTGTCAACTTGTTCTAATCTCTCATCATTTAGGACAATGTTGCACATTGTTTTCTCACTTTTTCCTTCAAGCACCATGATTTTTGTTTTATTTACTTTAATTTTGAGGTCCATGTTCTTCATGTTTGTATTAAGTTTATTCAACATTTTTTGCAAGTCCTCGATTGATTCTGCCATAACAATCTTGCCATCCCCTGCCGATTGAACGGTTATCAAACGGCACTGCCCAGTGCCGTTTCAGTGCTGCTCGTTTAAAGCTACTCGGATTGCAGTTTTAAATGTCTGCAGAAGTTCCCTTTATACCTGCGAATGGGCTACCAAGTAGACCAGCTGAAAGGGATTAAAAATTGTAAAATTTTGAAATTACCTCTGCGAAAGTTACAAATTCAGAATCTACGGGTTTCGATAATTTCAGATATCTAACTTTTTTTTGAAAAGTTTAAAATTGGAATGAATATAATGTATCTCTTACATGGAATGAGATACGCAAAAACAGACAACATTTTCGAATTCAACTTCAGAATAGTATATTAGTATATAATTTATAAGTATAAAATATATATAATAAGAAAATTCATAAATTACAAAAAATGTTAATAATTTGAAGAAAATTTTAAAAAGGGTTGCGGTTTGGTTGCGGCCAACTACTAGAACCCACTATGCCCGCCTGGTACGTGACGAATACAATAGGACCTTTATGTGACCGTCGCATCACTCTGAGTGCCGAAATCAGCACAAACAGTCACTGAAACGGCACTGGCGGTCCAGTGCCGTTCGCCAGTGTCGTTTCATCGGCAGGGTCTGCGAAAGCTAACCCACGTACTTCACTGTTTCGAGATCTACACCCTCTTCGTCGAAGAGGGACATTCTTAGACACTTCTCTATAAATATGATAAATAGCCATGAGGACATAACGCATCCTTGTTTCACGCCTTGCATAACATCGAGCCAGTCACTCAGTTTCCCATTAACCCTTACACTCGCTTTACTACCTGTATATATTGTTTTTATTGCTTGTAGGAGCCATCCATTGACTCCGTACTCTTTAAGGACTCCCAACGTTTACTCCTATTTAGATTTTTAAAATACTTTAGAAAGAATTGATGAAAAAAAAGTTTTATAAAATAAATGCATCTAATGCTGGAGTATATTCCACTGTTTACACTGCGGTTCTTCACTCGGTGGAACAATTTGTTGAAATTTTTTTTTCTAAAAGCCTAAAAAAGTTTTCTAGTTAAAATGCGGTTGCGGTATACTAAGGTGGAAATTGCACCGACCTGGCATGCAAAAATGAAACTCTCTGTACCTGAATTAAGTCCTGATGATCTGAAATAACCATTTTGTAAATGATTCTTAATAGATGAAAGTGGTGCTACGATAAAGAAAGTGTTAATAGTATTTTATGTTGAAAACATAAAATCAGATACAAGATAAAAATAAAAAAATTGATTGTATACTAGTAAAAGAAACAAAATTGTTATTTTTTATCATGCGTTCTTGGATTGTTTATTGTAGTGAAAATTCTATAAATGGTTATAAGTTTTGGAATCTATTGAAATTAAAAAAAAAAAAGTAAACGAATATTTTAAAAACGTGAAGCTTCAGAAAAGCGATTGAACTATTATTTTATTATATAAAAAATTCCAGGCTGTTATTAATTAAATAAAGTTGAACAATTAAAAAATACTATTAGAGATAACAGATTTTTTTATCAGAAAGAGGTCTCAATTTTTAATTCTTCGACATTATTAACGTATAAATTCACCTTATAATAAGAAAAAGTTTTTATTCATTCAACTTTGTAAATTTTTAGTTTATTGAAATATAAGTTCTTAACATAATGGACAAGATTATTTCTAAATTGAACGGTAAATTTACATCAATGTCGGCGATGTTATATTCGGTAATCCTTAGAGTATCAATTTACTTGTACCACTCATGATTGACGTAAAACCCACTTTTTGTATTATTCGCAAGGTAACCACTAAAATCGAAGAAAAAATTTGAAATCATTTCCTGGTTTAAAAAATTTGACACCAGTCAATAAAACTCAAAGTTAATGTTAGTTAATGTATGGAAAAATTACAAGTCTTCTAGCCACTTTTTCTAAATAAAGCATTCAAAATTGTACAATATGGATTCCGAAGCCTTCAGTTTTGTTTAATTTGAAATTATGCCATGTAAAATTTATGCATGAAAAATGTACATTTTTTATCTTGTTCAGGCTTATAAACTGCTTAATGTTAAACTTAATAATTTCTTAATTTTAGCATTTCAAACTCAAAGTTTCAAAAAATTTGAAAATTAAAAATTAAAATCTTATTCTTTGATATGCTAAAATGTCGAAAAACGCCCATACTGTTGTATACGAATTTATGAAATTATAAGAATGACAACCGGATGTAAAGACCAAAAATAAACTTTTTTCTAGACCATAGAATGAAAAATTTGACCAAAATTATGGAAATATGTGGCCATTGATCACAATGTTTCAGGAAGGTGAGAAAATAAAAAAAATCAGGGTGGCGACTTGACCGGGAAACCGAGAAATGGCCGGGAATTTAATTAAAAACCCGGGAATATACTTCTGATCGTAGCAAAATTCAAGTTTTCATTATTTTAATAATTTTGATCAATTGAGAAAAGTAATTTCTACTTTGACATTAGTTAGTAGTTGTTCTCATGCATCCAAAGAGTTTTTATTGCAATATGAAATTAAGAATATATTTTAAGATACTTAATATTAATACACTTATTTGTTCACGGGCAACTATCATTTAATGTACTTGACTATTTAAAGAATGTAACGTTCCTTGAGTCTGATTCCGAAAATCTTTAAATATATCTATACTTTAGGAGAGAAAGAATTTGTTTTCCATTATAAGAAAAACCTTTCGCGTTTCTCTGTGAGATTTTTTTCGCTGACTTAAGTTTGATAATCGAATTTTTAATAGCCCAAAGATACAGAAACAATCATTTTTTCAATTTTTTCAAAAAATGGATTTATCACGTTTTATTCGCTTACTCTTCATTTATTTGACTTGCAACAGAGAATTTTAGAAAATAATGATCGTTTTTATTTTAGGACACGGAGTTTCGGTAAAGAAATATAATTTCACTTGGAACAGGGAATTTTTTACATGGAACGGGAATTTTTTAAAAGAATTATAATTCGGATTTAGAAGAAAGGAATTTAAAAAAATCCCTCTTCCTAGTCAGAATTCGTCACAATTTGAAAGTTCCCTCTTCTAAATTTCAGATAAAGAAAGTACTTCAAGCAGTTTTTAGAATAGATGTAGTATTTCAAAGAAGAAATATTTCTGAATTATAATAGAAATTTTTTTATATTGTTCGTTGTGAATTCATCTTTTTTTATTTAAAAATGCAACTATTTTTTTTAAATTTAAACTCTTTTGATGGAAATAAATTTTTGTTGTTGAAGATTCATCATTTTAATTTAAAATTCATCTCTGGTTGAAAGTGTAACTACTTTGTTGAAAATTAATTTATCTTTTTTTGGTGAAACTTCAACTATTTGGTTGAAACTTGATATTTTGCATTTAAAAATTAAACTACTTCTTTGAAAATTGATGTACTTTGTGGAAAATTGTTTTTTTTTTTTTGTAAAAATGTAATCTTTATGGTAGAAACTTCATCTTTTTCGCATAAAATTCAACTATTCCAGTTAAAAATTCATCATTTTAGTTGAAAATTCATCAGTTTGGTTGAAAATTAATTTCTTTAACTGAAAATTTAACTGTTCCATTTTTAGTTGAAAATTGAGCTTTTAGGTAGGAAATAAAATTATTTGGTTGAAAGTAAAACTCTTTTGCTAAAAACTATTTTTTTTTTTTGGTTGAAGATTCATCGTTTTAATTGAAAGTTCATTTCTTTGGTTGAAAAGTGATTTGTTTGATTGAAAACTTGTTTTTTCTTTCGATGTTTTTTGGTTGAAAAATATTTTTTAAATTGAAAATGTAACTATTATTCCAGTTGAATATTCCATAATTTTAGTTAAAAATTCATCTCTTTTTTTGAACATTCGTTTTTTGTCTAAAAATTTATTTCTTCAATTTTTGGTTGAAAAATTATCTTTTTTAGTTGATAATTCGTCTTTTCGTAGAAATTCATCTTCTTGGTTTGAAAAATTATCTTCTTGGTCAAAAATTCAATTATTCTAGTTAAAGATTCATCATTTCAGTAAAAAATTCATCTTTCTGGTTTAAAATTCAACTATTTCAGATAAATATTTACAATTTTATTTGAAAGTCATCACTTCGTTTGTTTGGTTAAACATTAATTTTTTTTTAACTTGAAATTCAATTATTTAAGTTTTGGTTGACATTTTTTTTTTAATTAATTTTTTTGCTTGAAAATTCAACTATTTCAGTTTAATATTCATTGTTTTACTTGAAAACTTTTGTTTGGTTAAAAATTTTTTTTTTTACTAAAAATGTGACTATTCTATTTTCGGTTGAAAATTATTATTTTTTTAGTTCAAAATTTAACTATTTGGTTGAAAATTTGTCTTCTTTAATCAAATATTCAACTATTTCGTTAGTAATTCATGTGTTTTGTTCAAAAATTGTATTTTTTTTTGTAGAAAATAATTCTTTTTATTTGAAAATTAATCTTCTGGTTTAAAAATTAATCTTTTTGGTTGAAAATTCAAGTGTTTCAGTTAAATATTCATCGTTTTAGTTGGAAATTTATTTTTTTTGTATAAAATTTAACTATTCAGTGGAAGATTCATAATTTTATTTGAAAATTCATCACTTTGGTTGAAAATTCAACTTTTTTGTTGAAAATCTGTTTTTTCTGTTGAAAATTAATTTTTTCAACTGAAAGTTTAACTATTCCATTTTTTGTAAAAAATGATATTTTTTAGTGGAAAATTGAAGTATTTTCTCAAAATTCATTTATTTTGCAATTTTTTGCTCTGTTGCGTTAAAGGAAATGTTGTTGTGTTCCCGGGATATGGCAGGGAATTTGAAATCGTCCACCGAATCGCCACCCTGAAAATCTCTGTGCTTGAGGAAGGAAAACCAGTTGTTGCGATGATTCCCGCATGTATTTAATACAGTTTTGAACTATTTCACCTGTAGATACCACAATTTTTAATGTTTAAATTTAAAAATAGTTTAATCTGTAACAGTTTCTGAATAGGTAAATCTCCAAGTCCATTTCGGTCAATTATTGTTAATTTTTAAAACTTTTTAATTACATAAAGCCTTCTGAACAATCTAATACTATACAATTCAAAATTTAAAACCTTTAAAATACAAAGATTTTAAGATTCGGCATTGCAAACCAAATTATTTGAAATATTCAAAATTGAATATTTTAAATATTTAAAACTAGACATTTTCAAGAATTTCAAATCAAACTTATTTATAAATTCAAAATTGTTATACTGCAAGACATTTAAAAGGATTGGGTAGGGTTTTCTACTAAAAATTAAAAGAATTTAATGAGTTGCCTACAATTTATTTAGTCCGAGTTTCAAAATATTGGCGCCATTCTACGTTCTATAATGATTCCAATCGTTTTCAGTTGGGTATCCATTACTCTGAATTAGAGGTTAAGTTGTCACTACAGCATTTTGATTTTGATATCATTATTTACAAGCGGTTTTTTACTCTTGCAAACAAAAAAATGTCAACAATATGAATTTAAAAAGAAGTAAAGAAACGTTTCACAATAATATACCCGCTAAATCAAACTACTACTGCCTACTTGATAATCAGGCTATATCACTGTCACATCGTTAAATGGCATGATTTTTACGTACCGTTAGCCCATATACTTTCGATTCTTCATTCGGTATAGTCCAAGCGTTGACCGCTAAAATTCCAGCCCATCGAATCTAATGATGAAACCAACTCAGAATAATATAATAGAGTGAGCTGAAGCAGAATGGGTATGGTTGCCTAACCTCATCCTGTTCAGATGCCCAGAAAAAGGCCACGTCCGGTACAATTTTTGGGTTAATTTCCAGCCCATCGAGAATAAGGATGAACAAAAGCTTAAAAAACAAAAGCTGAATGAGCTTTATCAAAAGCACTTGGGTTGCCCCCCCCCCCCCACCCTGTCCGAAACACTTGGCAACCCCTTTTGAAAGTCCGTATTTTGGGTTGGTTTTCAGCCCATCGAGAATAAGGATGAAATCAACGCCAAAATAAAGCTTGAGTCTGCCCCTAACGAATTCGCCAGGGTTGCCACCTTTTATCCAAAAACGGCTAGGCCGATTTCAATGAAAAAAATATATGTCTCATGGGTGTCTAGCTATGCCATCAGTTTGAGCCTAATACGTGCAGGGGAAACTGTTACATGCTTACCCCCGGAGGCTCTTTTCCGATTTTCAAAGAGGGTTGCCCGGTATTTCGGACAGGATAAAAGGTGGCAACCCTGGTGAATTAGTTAGGGGGAGACTCAAGCTTTATTTTGGCGTTGATTTCATCCTCATTCTCGATGGGCTGGAAACCAACCAAAAATACGGACTTTCAAAAGGGGTTGCCAAGTGTTTCGGACAGGGGGGGGGCAACCCAAGTGCTTTTGATAAAGCTCATTCAGTACTACATTTTGAGGTTTTGTTCATCCTTATTCTCGATGCGCTGGAAACCACCCCAAAAGTTGCTGCTTCAGCTCACTCTATTATATTATTATGAGTTGGTTTCATCCTTAGACTCGACGGGCTGGAATTTTAGTGGTCAACGCTTGGACTAGTATACCGCCTGAACAAACATTCTATTTTTTGTACTTGAAAATTTTCTTAAATTATTAAAAATTTAATTTCCAACCTGTAAACACGTGCGCGTCATGTGTGTTACAAACAAAAACTGCAGAGGGCGCACTCCAGGCAGGTGCATTTACTCAATTCAATCCGATTGGGAACAATTGAGACAATTGGCAACAATTTAAACCGATTCAACTTTTGATCACTGTTAATCGTTATAAATCGTGTCCAATCGATTATTTCTGGAAAGGATAACCCTGTATTAATGCTTAGTAATCTAATAAGCAATATTGCACTGTTAGCTTTTAAATGTAGGGTCAACGCGGGTTATTGTGATAGCGGTGTTAGTGGGTTAAAGAAAAAAATTATGGGTAGCAAGTAAAGTATGTATTATCTTTCCTTGCAGCAATAAGTAGATTAAACCTTCAGTTACTCCAAGAAAAAAGACAAGTAAATAATAGTTATTACCTTATATACGTTTATATAGAAAACTGAGGACTTTCAAAGAATACAAATTTTTAATTGTGTCACGTTATCTTCAAATTCGAAACTTGAAAGTACGTATTTTTTCTTGTGATTTTTATTCTTGAAATGATATATAGTAGGTACTATGTTGTCTGATAATATGTTGTATTTTATGTGTTAAAGTTAATCCTATCTTGATAATTTTGAATTATCATAAATGCTATGAAAAATCTGAAACATTGATGACGGGTTAGTATGATCAATGTTTCTTTTGTGTTCTTTCGTCCCCGAGATATGTTATTATTAATTGAAATAGAGGTTAAGAGGTAAAGGTACCTAGCGAGGCAAATGTATCACTTTGACAAAAAACTGCAAGTATTCACTAACAAATAATTATGTAATATTGTTTGGTTATACTTAGGGTTATATTATTTCGAAATAGAACTTTAAAGTCTTAAAAAAAATCCACGACACGCAGTTACGACTACGGCATGCTAGGGTGGACTCCGGCCGCCTCGGATGATAAAAATGACAATTATGATAAAAATGAAGCATTTAATTCAAAAATTCTGAATTAAATTCTTGATTTTTCTCATTCAGGATATGATGGCAATAATGTAGACTGCAAATTCTAGTATGTAAAAATTATCGAAAGTTATAAATGCGGCAAGCTTAAAAGAAATTTTACGTTCTTCACTCTTTAAAACTTCAATACAAATTTAGAAATTCAAAAACATTTTTTCTGGCTCACCTTAACCCACGTTGACTGACTATAATTCATAAGGTATAAGACTGAGGAGATATGCTATTCAAGTACTTTGGTCAAATAATTTAATTAATTTCATTTAATTTTGTCACTATCTACTCTTATGTAAAATCTTTCATTACTAACAAAGTCTTCCAAAGGTTATCAATTTTGTAGTTTGGCCAAGCTTTCGTTGTTGAAGTTGTTCGAAATATTGCCCTCTACTGTTAGACAACTTCATACATTTTTGGGAGGACATTTAATTTCACACAGACTTTCTTATTTTCAAAGTTGTACTATTTACTTAATTTTTTTATATTATATTTTATACAGGGTGATCCGCCAATAGTCATAAAGCTTTGAATGTCAAATTCTTTGTTAAAAAGCAAACAACAAATCATATTGCCAAAATGTTGCGCGAACAATAGTTTTCAAACTATTAAGCATTGTAATTGGCCAATAGAAACTCACTATTTCTGCGCGCCCATAAGCTTCCTGCGCGAATTTTTTTTACCAAGGTTCACTTCAGATCAGTAGAAAAATAGTTATCAGCCAGACAAGATAGAAACTGTTACCGAAGCAACATGAAGTTGCAAACCATAGCGCCGTCAATTGTTCATTGCGTGTTTCCCACGATTTAAAATACAAATTACAAAAATTCTTTTCTAAATAAAAAGATATGCAGAAACTTCTCATCATTCGAGGAAATGAAGCGCAACTTCCTGTTGCATTATGATAAAAGCAGGTTCTAAAGATTTTTGGACAGTTTTTTAACCATGGCATCAGACTGTTATGGTCGCGTCTTGACGACAAGTAGTCGTCTGCCTTGAACAATTCTAAAGCTTTTGAAAGTTGGGAAAATTCTCATCAGTCGAGGAAATGAAGCGCAACTTCCGGTTACATTTTGATAAAAACAGGTTCAAAAGACTTTTTGATAGTTTTTACTAAGGCTTCAGACTGTCATGGTTCTGTCTTGACGACAGCAGTCATCTGCCTTAATCAATTCTAAAGTGTTAAGACCTTGGGAAAATTCTGATCACCCGAGACAAAATTAGCACAACTTCCGGTAGCATTTTGACAACAGGAGGTACAAAAGATTTTTAGACAGTTTTTTAACCATGGCATCAGACTGTTATGGTCGCGTCTTGAC